>CM018683.1:71664563-71832765 GCA_009363875.1 Mikania micrantha
CAAATAAATGAAAAAATGCAACAAATTAAAATAAACTATTTCATTGCACAATGAAGGTGTCGGCTCGTCTTAAGATCCCACTAAGAAGAAGATGAAGAAAACGAATAGGTATATGATATTGTTTGAATGTATTTGGATAAAGGTTAAACAATTTACATATTTGAATTGGTTTCTTTTGTTGTTAACTTAGATTATAGTTTTTATTTTGTATAAATTTGTAGTTTTTATTTAGAATTCAACAGTTATTTTCTTTTATTTGAATTTATAAATTAAAAAACAAAAAAAAATATTAGTCTATAGTCATGACAAGTCATCGTCATTGTCTTAGTAATTTAAGATAAAAATTAGATAAAATATTAAAAAAGTTCAAATTCAATTGTTGGAAGAATTGTGATTGTTATAACTATAGTATTTGAAAATAAAAATTAATACGAATATAGAAAACTAAGAAAAGAATAAAATTTATTCACTTGCGTGACGACATGCCATACTACAAAGACGACATGCCATACTACAAAGACGACACTTGTAGCGACGACACGTAGGAGCTATTGCGACAAATCAATAGTGGCGACAATGTAGGAACTATATGTTGTCACTATAGTCTATAATGATGCTTTGAGACGATAACGGACCGAGAAATTTTATTCAGATGAGGAGTGAAAATATTTTATGGTCGTCTGAAGATCGTTATATAATAATTCTTTTATTTCTTTTGTTTAAATCAGTTAGGTCGAATCAGGTTGAGTTATATTTAAACAACAATCAAACTCAATTCATATATAGAAGAATTATAAAACTGCAATAAATTTATAGTTGTTCTTATGTCTCGCAAAGTGAGTTGGTTAGGTAACGGGTTAGAACGGATGCTGGTCAGGATAGGTGCACATCAGGATGGATTTTAAGTAAAATTCGTTTAGATTTAAATCAGTCATTTAAAAAAGACATTAATTTTGTATAAGTTAAAATGAATTGTAACTAAACACGTAGTTTAATTGAGTAATTTTTAGTGATTTTTTAACAAAATATATATTTATCATTCTTACCCATTTGAATGCATTACATTCACATAAATTTTAAGTTACCTATCTTGACACGCATTATGTTACGTTGTTACAATCTCACACACATTATATATTATAATGTTATCCATTATACAATAGTTGTTATTAAATCTACCCATTTATCTTTTTATAGGTCAATATTGTTAGGTCTAGTTATCTACGAGGTTTTTATTTTTGAAAATCTATTTATTTACAACATCCATTTAAACTATTTTAAATAACTCTTTTTTTTTAAATAACAAGTACAACCATCACTTAAAATTTTATCACAAGTCTGATTGCTTTAAGGTGATTTAGCGACGACTTTTGTCATCACAGAAAGCTTTGTTTGGTGCAGTGTATGTATGTATGATGTATATGTATATGTATGTTGTATGTGTATGTGATTCTGTATGTATGTATGTATGTATGTATGTTGTATGTATGTATGTATGTATGATGTTGTATGTATGTATGTATGTATGTGTGTGTGTATGCGTGTATGTATGTATGTATGAAATTGCACTTCAATCTGTTGAAAGTATGTATGTATGGGGCGTGTGATGCATGTATACTTAGCAATCTTGATACATAGCAAGATAAATTGATAGAATTAGGTAAACAATATTGCATTTTGGGTTTAAATGGGTAACACCTTAACACAAAGCGAGTCAAGGTGGGCAACTTAAAAACCATGTGAACATAATGGATTTTAATGGATAATGATGTTCAATAACATATTTAATGAGAAAAATCATTAAATTATTCAAATAAACTATTTTTAGTTACAACTCATTTTAACTAGAGCGAAATTGATTTTTTTTAAAACGACCTGTTTAAACCCAAAAAGATATCGCTTACCCGCACCCGTAGTGACCCTTTGCTAGTGGCGCATCATATTTTCGACCGGGGAGTTCAGACATAGATGCATGTATATGTGTTCATGTGTATTGTTGTAAATAAATGACTGAATTTGACCATGGAAATTATTTGATGCAATCCGCATCGTGTCACTAAATGTTAACACAAATGCTCCAAAGGCATATGTCACTATAGATTTATCTATAGACATGGCTTGTCATCGCTGTAAAAAGGAAAAAAAAATCATAATCACACTCAAGGCGTTTCGTGGCCACAAATACTTGTCAGTAATAAATTATATATGTATCCTTGTAGGTTGCTATAGGTACCAATGAGCCGGTGTCTCAATGGTATCTTTCCCAAAATTCTTTCAAATGAGAGGTCTGGGTTCATATCCCTCCCTCGACGAAATAGGGGTGTGAGGGGGGTCAGGGTTTTCCCAGTGGGGTTCCTCCTGTGGCGGTTGTGGTGGCTCATGGGAGGTACATGTAACTTGACCTTGTTGACATGGCCTATAAACAGTGGGCTCACACATTTTAGACCTTCGTCGTTCAAAAAAAATATAGGTTGCTATAGGTGTTAGTGTCATAACAGTAGCAGTTTTAGTTTTTTACAAGCATGTTAACCCGCTTATATGCTAAATGTTCGGGTTCTCATAATATCCAACTAACAGAGGGACATGGAAAGTGTGATCGATAACGAGGTCGGTGGTCATTAAAAAAAATCAGCCTTAATAGATATTAAACTTGAGACATCTTGTTTGTGTCTAGAACTGAAAACAACTCACATCCTCCAATGTAAAGTCCTAATCGGTTTAATACACATATTAAACCTTGAATGAGATGTATAAAATCTACTTGAATCAGCAACATTTTATTTTTAAATTTTAAGAAGAAAATGCATTTACCTGCTCTAAGAGGAAGGTCATACATAGTCTGCAGTTTATCCCAAGCTTCTTTTGCAGTGAAATCTTTGTTGGAATTGAGTTGACGACATACTTTAGCATTTGATTAGAGAGAGACCCAAGAATCCAGCCTTTGACAAGTGCATCTGATCTACCCCATATATCGTAGTTGTACCCATTTAATGTTTCTGTTGGATGAAATGAAGCATCCCATGACCTTTAATAGGCACAACATTTGTGTTTTCCACACGTCATATGTGTCCTGACTACTCAACTTCATTGTAACATGTGACGGGCATGGGTATGGATGGGTATGAGTTTCCAGGATTAGAGGAACTTGAGCCTTCCATCCTTTTTTTTCTATTTTTTTGTGTGTGTGTCTATCTTGATCCTTTAGTCTTTTTATTGCAAGGATGTAGGAGAACTTGATCTCTCATTTAAAGTCATGACAAAGCTACTTAGATGGCACCTTTCTTTTACATTAAGAATAAATTTATATGCATTTTTTGTGTTTGAAGTCTAGTATGATACCACGTGTTTCTAAACATGACACTTTTAAAGTATGCCTAAATTCTTTTACACACACTAGAAGGAAACCTATGACCAATTTCAAATCGCTAATAATGTCCTATATATAAATGAAGTGATATATAACATACTTATGAGGATATAAAATATAAAAAGTAAACGGAGATTAAGTACAAATTACCAAACTTAACCACATGCTTCGGCCTAGTGGTGCACAAATCGGTTAACCGGTCCAAACCGGTTTTTGGATTACCCGAACTGGTTAACCGGTACCAATGGTTTACCTGTTTTTCCTAAAAACCGGTTCGGTTAATAACCGGTTATTATAACCTGAAATCTCTAACCTATGGAACCAAACCGGTTATAAACCGGACCGGTTAACCGGATAAAAAGATAAGAGGTTTGGTGAGCATCAGTCTTTATTTAATCTTTACAGTATATATATATGATCGGGTATATATATGCACGAATATATGTGTTTAATGATAGCACGTTGACGAAACGAAATACTTTCATTTGTTTTATAGTTTTTTCAAAAGATGAAACAAAAAAAGTAACATATAGATGGTTAAAAATCCAAAACAATTGATTTCTTGTAGGAAAATAGTCGGAAATTCCGAGTAAAATCCTACAACAGCTTTGGTTTGTCGGTTATTTGTAGGAAATTTGCGACTAGATTCACTCACGTGATTTTTTGGTCGGTAATCTTTCGATAATTGCATCCAATTTCCAAAAAAAAACTCTTTCTTTTTGTCAGAAATCGGTCGGAGAAAAACCCTTTTTCTTGGTTGATATTTTGGTTTGAAAAAAAGGGCTAGAATGGGTTTCGATCCGTGAACAATTAAATTTGAAGGCATCTAAACAAATGCAAGAAACCACCTTTCTAGTATCCAATTTGTTGTCTTTTGTTCAAATGAGTGTTTTTAAAATACATTAAGGTGAAAAAAATTGAGACTTTAATAACTCCCCAATTTCCAAACCCTAAGTTCACATGTCGTTCACCCACAATACATCGCACGCCATAACCGATCTCACACCGCCTTCCTCTCTGTCTTCGCCTTAGGTGAGGTTTGACCTTGTCGTCAACATCGTAGGTGAGATTCGACCTCCCCGTAGTAGCCATAATCCTTGCCATCGCCGTAGCAGCCCTAATCCCTCGTCATTGGGCTGGATATTATATTGATAACCCGGAAGGAATGGAGTTTTGCACTAATCGATCAAAAGAAGCTTATGTAAGCTTTTTAGAATTTTTATATAATTACTACATCAATTTTAATATCGTGTTATTTTGGGAAATTATAGGAGTCATACTCAATTTACTTGGAGGAGAAGTATGGAGAAGATGAAACTCAACATCCTATTGGTGACATTGACTTGTGGGAGCGTTCTCAGGGAGAAAAAAGACAATCATTTGGAATTTGATCTTCGGATCGTCATTTCATTTTGACCAGGACACCATCTTCATCAATCGGGTCTACACCATCAAATGTTATGTTTGAGCAATCACAACAAGAGGTAATTTTTTTTTTCTAATTTTCTTATCATTGTAATATTTAAAGTTGATAATATAATAATCAAATTTTTGCATAATCATTCGCTACTTACAAATACTCAATTTTAATAAACTTATAACTATTCTTTTGAACACTTTATCATTGTTACATATTAATATTTTTGTATTAACAAAATTTTAGGTGCGAGAATTACGATCCCAAATACATGAATTGCAATCTCAAGCTGACACTCAAAAGGACAAATGAGAGAGGAGATTAAGAAAGAAAGGGACCAAATGAGAGAGGAAATTATGGAGGAGCGGGAACAAATGAAAGAAGATATGAGGGCAGAAATGCAACAAATGACACAATTTTTCAAACAAATGGGTATTTCTGTCATTATTCAAGATCTTAGTTTGATTAGCGTTTTTGTTGTGAAATTTGAACGTATGTTAGTTTACTTAAGGTTTTAACATATCAGTCTAATTATGTTTTTGTTGTTAAACTTGAACTTATAAGTTTAGTTTATTTTATGATTTTATTGTTGAATGTAAATTAGAATGGTTTTGGTTTAGCTTGTGAGTTGGATTTGTATTGAATTTCTATACAGGGTTTTTATATTTTTTTTCTGCATTTGTGCCAGAAAAAATCTGGTAAATTTTAATTTCAAGAAAATTAATTTTTTTGGTAGCAAACTTGTTAGGAACAAATGTAAGAAAAAGTGAAAGCTGATAATAAAAAATGTGTCAGAAATTTGTAGCAAAAAACACTTGGTCGGAAATTTGTAGCAAAAAACCATGGTCGGAAATTTGTAGTAAAATCTTTAGTCAGAAACTTGTACGAAAAGATAAAGATAAATAATTTAATTATTAAAAAAAATCGTTGGAGACTTGTCGAATATTTCTCGGAAATTTAAACCCTTGCTTTGGTCGGATAATTGTAAGAAACATTTGTCAGAAAGTTGTCGGAAACAGTTTCCACCCTCATTTTTTCTGACAAAATAATGTTAGTCGGAAATTTGTTGGAAAGTGGCGTTTCTGACTATTTTCCTACTACAACTTTTGTAAAAAAATTAATTTTTTCCCTAGCAGTGCTTCTTCTCCGTTGGCCCTCGTCTTCATATTCGGTCACCTCGTCTTCGCCCTTTGTCGTATCCTTGGTCTTCGCCGTTCATCGCAAAGGAGAGGAGGTCGTTCGGTCTACGCCGTTCCTCCATATATAAGTCATCTTCACCCTCAGTCTCCCTTGGTCGGACATGTCATCGGTTGCTTTGGTCGTCAGTGGAGCGATGTTGTGGAGCGGTCGATCCTTCGGTCATTGCCCTTTCCTAGACCCTCTTCTCTTTTAATCCAGACTTCTTCCCAAGTCTAAATGATTCAAACCTTGGTTCAGACATTTTTACTCATTCAGATGTGTTTTATTACAAAAAAATAAGGCTGAATCTGAATGAATCTGAATCATTTAAATTCAGACTCATTGAGACCCAAACAAACAACTACTTTGTCTTTGTTTTAACTAGTTTGCAAAGGAAGTTCCAACTTAGCAGTCTAAGTCATTAGGTGTTGTTTTAATAATTCTATGTTTTAGTTTCTTTCAGTTGGAGGTATATCTAGACATTCTGTCACACCCCACCTCTCGTCACCTGAGATGATGTCATACGTCTCAATCTATTGGTTGCGGAAGCATAGTGGTGATGTCTCAGAGATGAGGTGTGACTTACTTGAACCGATATCACAGCACACAGATTCACTTAAAATAAATATAATACAAAGGTTTCATCAAAACAGTAATATAACAACTTAGTTTATTACACAATATGTTACATTAGGGTTCAACTATGTGAAGTGCATCCTCACAGTGGCGTCACCGTTGTCCTGCAAAAATGTTAAGTTTGAAACGTCAGCACAAAGCTGGTGAGTTCGACAGTTCAGTTAGAAACATATGATATGAAAAGTAATGTTCACAAAAAGTTCAGTTCTAGATAACCATGGGACCCGTATCTAGTTCCTTTCGGACAGTTGTTTGTTCACGAAGATACTACCCGTCGGTAAATATCTTATTGCCTCATTATCTTAATGTCTATCACTAACATTAAGAAGTTGTTATGGAAACAGGTACCAAACATTCACACCAGGGGAGATGCAATCCTCCCAGCAAATGGGTTGTCAGCCAATAGTACTATCAATGGTTCCTGTTCGGCCGCACATGGGTTCACTAGATACAGTTCACGAATGAGGACTTTTGATACTGTGATAGTTGTTACTAACGGCAAAATCCATGAAATCACACAATGAATCACATGAAATCACACAGATATCAGTGATGCATATCATATGTTCAGAAAATAAGTTACAGAGTACCCCGATGTTTATAAAACATTTAAAAGAAAAGGGGTTGTACGAAACTCACCTGATAATTCAGTAGTAGCAGAATATCACACCAATTGATGATAATATGATGATTCTGCATTTAGTTTATGTTTGATATGTTATTAATGTTCTAACTTGCTAATTAAATCGTTTTGAACGTCCAATGTCTAAGACATTGCCTTAACAGTCATCAACCCGGTATTTAGTATTAAATTACATATTTTAGTGTAATATCATACAATGTATGATAATGTAGGAATCTACACTATTTCAGGTTCCTAATACTAAGTTGATGACTCAATTGATTAATCAGTACTAGTCGGAAACCCGCGCGATGCGGCGACGACGGCAACAACAATAGATAATGCAATGTTAGTTTGTTGTTAACTTATCAACGTTCTCAATATATAGATAGTGCTTTAGTTAGTTTTCTTTTTGTAACATCAGTGTGGTCTATCTATGCCATGATCGTGAAACAAAAAAATATAAACACAATGATCGTAGAAAATAGAAAGCCACCACAAAAATAACTAAAATTGGTGAGAAACATACAAGTTTAAAGTTAAAAATTAACATGTCAACTACATGGTTGAAGCACATATGTTCAAAGCTTGTCAAAATCTTCTAGTTGGAAACTCGCGAGATGCGGCGACACTGGTCAATTTTCAAATAGTTAATTTTAACACCTTACCTTTAAAAATTTATTATGCGTGAAATTATGGTCCTAAATTAAAAAAAACAACTGAACTCTCCTAAAAAGTAATTTCATCATCAAATAAAAATATGCTTAGATTTATTTTTAAAAATAATTATTTGATGTTGAAAGAGTGTACATATATTCGATGTTATAGTAAAATCAACCCATTACATTGTTGCAAAACCTATTTCACCTCGTTTGCAACCATTTTCACATGCTTGTCATCTTCTTTGCATATACTAACTGAAATCATAACCATAATAAACTTGTTTCAAACAAGTTGTAATATTAACAAAATAGAGAAAACAAGAGTTGTACTTTCTTTTAGATGTAGACACATTCTTTATAGATGCATTACCTGCAAAAGGTAGAAACACATAGCATGATATGTTGTATGTGAAATATCTAATGCATAACACCACTAATTGGAGCAAAAAAGTATGCATATATGTTGTATGTGAAATAATACATACATCATTCTCAATCTACCTAGAAAAATCAATATTTAGTAGCTACCTCAATTGTTGTCATCAAGTTTGAGGCTTGGGATTGCATCACTTTATACCTATGAAAGCAGAAAAAGATCCATCAAGTCACTATGGCTTAGCCATCTTGGAGCTTCGTTACAGTCAACATCGAACCTGCTATCGAATTAAACCAAAACTATGTAAAGTGCAAGTTATTTTAGACAATGTAAATTGAAGTAAAACTAATTACAAGTTTACCTCTCAGACCCCAATTTTCTAATCTCATGCAATTTCAGAATTTTCTCCTTAATTGTGTTCACAATTATGAACCATGCATTATATAATTGTGAGATTTAGAGCAAACCCTCCCGTTTTCAAGCTCATCAAGAATGTGTGAGTGTAATTAAATAAAAGGAGGCATAATATAAAGAACATTTATATAACAAACAAATTTGTGTTAACCTGCCCAATCTTAATCTCTCTCCTGTTAGGAATGTACTACACATGAATGTTACATATGAAGACTTTAATATGACCTTCCGAGCTGCAGGCGCAAATATTGTACTTCATTGTCCATAAATAAATGAAAGCAAAAAAATTAAGAATATGTTATACTTACTATGTAGCAGGAGGAGGTGATCCTGCTAAACTTTTCACCTTTAATGAATGTTTAATGTAAGAATAACTTTGGTAAAATATTGAAAAAAAATCCTTATGAAGTCTTGCATTTGAAAGTTCATCATCTAGGCAACATTGTCTCTCAATTCAAAGTTTTTGTACTCAAGTGCTTCCTCATGCAGAAGCTTAAATCTATAAGAAACAAATATTCTACATGACTGATGATCTCAAATTCCCATCCCTTGTATCCATATCTTTTCTGATGACTGCATTTCTTGCTTTAAGAGATCCTACAACCCTTGATGCATTAGACACGAATATCAAAATCTGCATATTACATCACTAAAAGCTTTATAATCAAGTGCATATTTAGTTTCATTAGACATGAATGCGAATTAATCTTATGACATTAACAATTGGTTATGAGGTCAACCATAAAACAAGCAAGGTTTAATAAGGCATACACACCTCACCAAGTAGTAGCATAAAACAATTTCAAGTGTTAAAGAAACAATCATAGCACCCTGAATTGCACACATTGATGCAAGATTTTTCATTCTTGCTCATAGATTATTCGTTCTGTATGGGATTTCTATTTTAATCTTCATACACCAAATAAAGATTCCAAGAAAGTAAGCTGACCAACCTCAATAGCATCTGGATCATTCCATCTATTATTCAAGATGATTTAAATCATGGGTGCAACAAAAGTATATGAACCACCAATCTTGGCAGAGGTTACCAGTGGTTCATTGTCAGATGGTTCAGCTGGTGCTAGTACAGTATGGCTTAAAGTATAAAAACTTGCTAAGCTGTCAAAGAAAAGAATACTAAAAGTTGTAGTGGAAAAAGAAAGATATTTTATACCGATAGTGAAAGGGCAGGCAAAGACATGTTTATGGTGTTGTTATGCTCAACACATTGTGTCATGATTTTGATTCCAACATGTTCAGCAACCTTGTTAGACAGCCAGTCTATACATTTTTATCCCCTGCAGATGCACAAATTCCATTAAAAACCTATAATGCTCATAATGTGTAATATCATTAGGATCATAGAATTATGTGATTGTTCTTACATAAAGAAACTTAAGACAACAAATTAAATGTAAAAGACAAAACCCTTACAAATATCCTTATCTACAAACAACAACAAAGTTATTATGCAATAATCAAAGTAGGTCAATTTTATACTCACGACAATTCTTAGTCATGAACTGTACTAAAAAGTTTGACCATATACATATACTTGAACTGTACCAAAACAATCTTTACAAAAAGTAGCATTTTTATAGTAACAAAAAAACTTTGAAAGGCATACTTGTGGGTATCATATACAAAAATTTTGTTTTCATCACAGAAATGATTATGTGAGACATTAAACACTAACTACAGACAAATTTATTATAAAAGAATTATCTCTAATGATAATTATCATCTTTTTTAACATGAAAATTCATCATCAAACAATAAGGCATGAGTTATGTAATTCAAGAGCTTAAATTTCAAAGCCATTGTGAAACAAAAAGAAAATTTTGTTACAATTAGATGTTAATAAATACTTGTGCTTCTTACTCGACCTTGTAAACAAAGTTGTCAATGTGTGCTTCTTATCATCAATACACTCATTTATTTTCTTCAAATCAACACCTGAGGATGATAACAATATCAATCAACATAATGTGCTTAAAACTAAATTCTGCTAACTTTCTTTTATCTTCTATTATTTGTCATTTATCGTATGTTATGAAGATATTACAAAGATTTGCTGCAAAGAGAAAAAAAGGGTGTAACTTACTTTTTTTTTCATAAAACGATTACCCAAATGATATAATCAAATAACCAGAGGCAATTTATGTAGCCCAAACACTAAAATTGATGAATACAAAGTGAGAATACAAAGTAAGAATACCAAATTGATGAACTCTCCCGATTACACCACTTCAATACAAAATTAGGAGTATTATTTGACGTACTTGCGGACAGAAGCACTTATAGAGAGCCAAAAACAGAAGGTCTTGAAGTACTGTGGATAGCCAAACCCAAAACCTAACCAAACAAACATAAAAATTAGATTATAAACACATCCAAAGTTGATTAAATACAAAATTACATACGAATTAGGTTAACTTGGCATACCATTTTTTGAGGCAGGTAGAGGCAAACGTAAGAGAAAAATTGGAACGGTGGAGGGTATATTGAACGGAACCAGGGCTCTTTAAAGATGAAATCAAAATTTTGAATTTGGAGCCATGTGTTCTTCTTTAGTGAACGTTTCAGAAAAGATGGATCCACGAATTTGCAGGCTACCTCTTTGGTCGTCGGTCTTCAGATGGTTTCAATGGTTGACAAATCGAATTGGTTGAGAAAAATTCTGAATAAGGAAACAAATGGAATCACTATGTATTTAGCCATTGACGATTTTCTTCATCTGGTGTGCAGAAGACGAATTAGGAAAAGAAGCTTGAGGAGATGAGAAAGTAGGGTAACCAGATTATTCTTCAATATACCGTGATAAGAAGAATTTGAAGAGGGTGGTGCAATAAATTGTTGTACTTGAGGCTTAAGGAGTTGGACTTTTCTTAAAATTAAGACAATGGCTCAATCTCTCACCAATATCTATTATAAAGGAGTATAGATAATCTCAGATTAACCAAATAGTTAATATTGTTGATTATAATTGCTAAGATAGTCTCTAAGCAGTTTAATGGCTTAGGAATGATTAATCCTTGTTATTGATTACCCAAATATCATGGAATATCACAATGCAATATTAGAGTAGGTTTAATAACCATGTTTAACATACTGATCTGACTGTTATCAGAAACGTCAGATAATCGTTCCAGTGAGTATGTTAATGATTGTGATTAGTTTAAAACATTCAACTTTCACGTTGCATGTCAAAGATTAATCAAACTAATCACATACATAGTCCCAAACAAATGGTTTAAACCATTATAACCATTGTTATGATTCCATGCAAACCGGGCATTACAACGGCTCAAAACAAGGATTTACCCGTTAACAGTTCGAGTTTGTCACTCAAAATCAATCCTAGCCATCATCTAAGCAATAATCAACAATCCTAACTATATCATTACGTTCAAAACTAAGATTTAATCATTCATAATCAAACCAGAAAGTTTAAAATGAACCATTACCTAATCTGGAGGAGTTCTGCGGATAAAAAGATGATCTGGACTCGTATAAACGTTCCTGGATGCGATCTAAGCATTCCAGAGGCTTTAAAATGAAGATTTTGTGTGTTGGATGATGAAATTTTCGAGTATAGTGGTGGTGGCTTCGGTAGGAAGATAAGAATTGATGATGATGTTGGCAATCTGATCTTTTAATCCACTTGCCGTCGATCTATACCCCAGGCGTACCGCCTGGCGACATGCACCCATACTAGGCGTACCGCGCGGATAACAGATGTCCGGATATTTTCGCAACAACCCGCGCGCATCGCCTACGTTTGTCGCTTGATGTTAGGCGTACCGCCTAAGGGCAATTTTTCCTGTTTTTCGACGACAACTTCGTTTCGCGATTCCGAACAATCCGTAACTCCGTTTCGCGCACGGTTTTCGCCTATGTTCATCATTTTCCGCATACTATCATCCATATCAATTTCGGCAACCAATTCCACGCGGATTTTAAACACGATCAAACGGGCTCAATTCGTTGCTGACGTAGTTCTCGTACACAGTTATCACAGTCTCCTCCTGTTAGAAAAATTTCGTCCCGAAATTTAGGAAAGACTTACTTGATAATAATTGATCATGTGAATAGGTGTGGGTATTTCTGTTTCATCTGATCTTCACGTTCCCACGTATATTCGGGTCCACGTTGTGAATTCCACCGAATTTTTACAATAGGTATGCGACTACGTTTAAGTACCTTCACTTCTCGATCCATTACTTCAACTGGTTCTTCCCTGAACTGAAGTTTATCATCAATTTGAATCTCTTTCAAAGGTACAATCAGTGTTTCATCAGCTAAACACTTCTTCAGATTTGATACATGGAAAACATCATGAACGTTACCGAGTTCAGAAGGTAATTCAAGTCTGTAAGCCACTGATCCGATTCGTTCAAGAATTTTGAATGGACCTACAAATCGTGGTGAAAGTTTACCTCTCTTCCCAAATCTGAAAATGCCTTTCCATGGTGAAACTTTCAACATTACTAGATCACCAATTTGAAATTCCAGGGGTCTGCGACAATTATCAGCATAACTCTTTTGTCTATCGCGAGCAGCTTTAATTCGTTCTTGAATCAATGCGATCTTATCAGTTGTTTCTTGTATAAGTTCTGGGCCTATTATTAGATTTTCACCTACCTCCGACCAACAGACAGGTGATCTACACTTGCGCCCGTATAATGCTTCAAATGGAGCGCATTTGATACTGGTATGATAGCTGTTGTTATATGAGAATTCAACAAGTGGAAGATGAACATCCCAGCTACCACCAAAATCAATTACACAGCTTCTTAACATATCTTCCAGAGTTTGATTAGTTCGTTCAGTTTGCCCGTCAGTTTGAGGATGATAAGCTGTGCTCATATTGATTTGCGTGCCCAGAGCATTCTGAAGAGTTTGCCAAAATCGTGATGTAAATCGACTATCTCTGTCAGAAATGATAGAGATTGGTACCCCATGACGAGATACAATCTCATTAACATAGATTTTAGCAAGTCGATCCATAGAGTATACTTCTCGGATGGGAATGAAATGCGCAGATTTAGTAAGGCGATCAACGATAACCCATATAGAGTCATGATTATGCGATGTTCTGGGTAATTTGGTAATGAAATCCATAGAGATCTGATCCCATTTCCACATGGGAATTTCCGGTTGTTGTAGTAACCCAGAAGGACGTTGATGTTCCGCCTTAACTTTTAAACATGTTAAGCATCGACCCACGTATTCTGCTATGTGTTTCTTCATTCCAGGCCACCAGTAAAAATCTTTAAGATCTTTATACATTTTGTCAGCACCTGGATGAATAGAATACCTGGTTTTGTGCGCCTCATCCAAGATGATTGTTCTGGAGTTACCGAATAGAGGAACCCAAATTCGGTTCTTAAAATACAACCCTCCATCAGTCTTGACCTCAAGTTTCTTGTCTAATCCCTTCAACCCCTCAGCAGAATAGTTTGTTACTTGTAAAGCTTGTTGCTGAGCTTCTTTAATCTGAGAAATTAAACTAGTTTGAACAGTCATTCCTAACGCTTTTACACGTAAAGGTTTGACTCGTTCCTTGCGACTCAAGGCATCGGCTACGACATTCGCTTTCCCGGGGTGATAACGAATTTCATAGTCATAGTCGTTCAACAATTCAACCCACCGCCTTTGTCGCATATTCAACATCTTCTGGTCTAGAATGTGTTGAAGACTTTTGTGATCAGTGTATACAATACACTTTGTTCCATATAGATAATGTCTCCAAATCTTGAGTGCAAACACCACTGCACCAAGTTCTAGATCATGAGTGGTATAGTTCTTCTCGTGTACTTTCAACTGTCGAGAAGCATAAGCAATCACTTTATCATTCTGCATTAAAACACACCCAAGACCTTGACGTGAAGCATCACAATATACTGTGAAATTGTCAGTACCTTCTGGTAATGCCAATATAGGTGCATTGCAGAGTTTGTGTTTCAACAGTTGGAACGCCTCCTCCTGTTGAGAATCCCATATAAACTGTTGATTTTTCTGCGTCAATGTAGTTAGTGGCAGGGCTATCTTTGAGAAGTTCTTGATGAATCGGCGATAATAACCCGCCAGCCCTAAAAATTGACGGATTTCAGTTGGAGTTCGCGGTGTTTCCCATTGCTCTACAGCTTTAATCTTACTGGGGTCCACCTGAATGCCATCTTGATTCACTACATGCCCGAGAAATTGCACTTCTCGTAACCAAAACTCACACTTAGAGAACTTGGCAAATAATTTCTCACGTGCCAATAATTCTAAGATCAGTTTCAAGTGTTGTGCATGTTCTTGTTGGCTTCGAGAATAAATGAGAATGTCATCAATAAATACAATCACAAACTTATCCAAGTAAGGCCTACATACCCGATTCATCAGATCCATGAAAACTGCAGGTGCATTTGTTAATCCAAACGACATTACTAGAAATTCATAATGCCCGTATCGAGTTCTGAATGCAGTTTTAGGAACATCATCTTCATACACTCGTAACTGATGATATCCGGATCTCAAATCAATCATTGAAAAGTAAGTAGCGCCTTGAAGTTGATCAAACAGATCATCTATACGTGGCAATGGATAACGATTTTTGATTGTTAATTTATTGAGCTCCCGGTAGTCAATACACATCCTGAATGATCCATCCTTCTTTTTCACAAAAAGGACTGGTGCTCCCCAGGGTGAGAAACTAGGTCTAATAAAACCCTTGTCTAACAGTTCTTGTAATTGACCTGAAAGCTCTTGCATCTCTGAGGGTGCTAAACGATAAGGAGCTTTAGCCACAGGTGCTGCACCTGGAATTAGATCAATTCGAAATTCAACTTGCCTCACTGGGGGTAATCCTGATATATCATCAGGAAAAACTTCAGGAAAATCCTTGACTACTGGAATATCTCCGACACGTTTTTGTGAAAAGCTGTTATTGATCACATATGCAAGAAAGGCCGGACACCCTTTCCGTAAGCACTTCTGCGTTTGCATACAAGAAATGATACCCAGTTTTCTACCAGCTTGTTCACCTTGAACTAACAGTGTGTTACCCTCAGATAATGGAATACGGATCACCTTAGTTTGACATATTACTTCAGCTTGGTTAATGGAAAGCCAATCCATGCCGACAACGACGTCAAAACTCCCAAGCTCAATAGGAAGTAAATCAATATTGAAAAGATGATCAT
The DNA here is from genome assembly GCA_009363875.1 of Mikania micrantha. Classification (NCBI taxonomy): domain Eukaryota; kingdom Viridiplantae; phylum Streptophyta; class Magnoliopsida; order Asterales; family Asteraceae; genus Mikania; species Mikania micrantha. Next base: position 71,680,430 of record CM018683.1, read on the forward strand.
TCAGATTCAAGGAACATCCTTGAATAACACTGCTAGTTTTGATTAACTTGCCATTAGCAAGTTCAATAACGTAAGTAGTTTCTAGTTCTACCGCAGGCAATGAAAGTAATAATGCAAATTCAGGAGAGATAAAACTCTTATCTGCCCCTGTATCAAAGAGAACTGATGCATATAGGTTATTGAGTAAGAACGTACCAGTAACAATGTTAGCATCGTGTCTCGCCTCAGTAGCACCAATCTGGAAAGCTCTACCTCTAGCTTCATTCCCCGGATTAGTGTTGTTATTGTTTGGACAATTTCTGATCAGGTGATCAGGACTCCCACACTTGTAACACGACCTGTTTGTTTGAGTGGTTTGTTGTGGTGCTTGATTAGGTTGGCGAGCATGCAAGTTGCAATACTTGGTGTAGTGCCCAACTCTATTACAGTTGGCACAAGTAGGACACTGTCCAGTATGATGAAATGAACACCGAGTACATTTAGGCGACTGCCCAATATAAGTTTTCTTCTCGGTATTAACAGCACCATAGTTTTTCACAGTTTGTTTGCTTTGGTTAATCTCAGCCGGAGCTCTCGCCTTAGATTTGCCAAACCACTTTCGTTTGATACCTTTAGTAACATTTGAGGTACCGACATCACTACGGCCCACGGCCGTCTGAGTTTTTGTTACCAACATACCACTCCTTACTGCTTCATCAGTAAGCTTAGTGGTCAACAGAATTGCACGTTTAAGGGTTGTGGGTTCTGCTGCAGTCACCATTCCCCGAATCTGGGGAACCAAACCCTTAATATACTTCTCGATCAATGCTGCTTCAGTAGTAAACATATCGGGAAGTAAACATGTAAGTTCATGAAAACGATGAGTATACGCTAAACAGTCAGCTCCAATCATCGAGTGATTCCAGAATTCCTCCTGGAGCTTTTGTATTTCAGTGAGTGGGCAGTACTCTGACCTAATCAGAGTTTTAAACTCATTCCAGCCCATTGAATCGACTGTAGCTGAGCCCAACGTTTTTTCCTGGGTATTCCACCAGGTCAAAGCAGATTCCTTAAAAGAACAGGCAGCATAAGACACTTTATGCTCCTCTAAACACTGGCTGATTTTCAGTTTCGTTTCCATTTCCTCGATCCACCTTAACAATCCAGCCGCTCCTTCCTTGCCAGTGAAAGTAGGAGGGTTACAGGAAGCAAAATACTTATAAGTGCACCCATCTCGTGGTGGATCAGGAACAATTGTAGTTGTACCAGTGGTATGATGAGTTTCGGCATGACCACCGGTAGCATTGTGTTCTGTGTGAGTATGATCCCCACCAGAACCCGAAGCGATATGAGGTTGATGTGGTATCAAAACTCCACAAGCCGATAGCTGTTCACGCACAATTCGTGCTATCATTGCCTCATTTGATTCAGTCCCACCTGCACCAGCAGGTGGTACAGGGTTTGCTCCCGGGTTCACAGGTGGATCATTACTTGTTTCCAGATTAACTTGTGGATCTGGATTTGATTCAGTATTTACTGGTGGAACTTGATTTGACTCCGGGTTAGTAATGTTCTTCATAGATCTCTTGGTCGGTCGACCTCGTTTTGGAGCCATTTTTCTGCTCACATGCAGACAACTCAGATCAGTTCAAGAACGTTAGATATATATAACCCGTTCAATCACATAAATTCAATTATGTTCAGTTATACTGAAACTTTATGAAATTGAAAATGTGATTATAATAAATACAGTATAACTGCCTGGCACAGTCCAGATAGATGATCAATACACAGTGATCATACAAATGTTTATAGTTATACTTAGTCCTAATAATTCAAAAACATGTCAAAATATTTCACAACTCACATCATTGTGACATCAATACTTTAATATTTACATGTTTTTAATATAAGATCACGTAGGACTTTAAAACGTTGCCTCAAGGAACTTTGATATGTTGCCACACAGGACTTTGTTATGTTGCCACACAGGACTTTGTTATGTTGCCACACAGGACTTTGTTATGTTGCCACACAGGACTTTGTTATGTTGCCACACAGGACTTTGTTATGTTGTCACACAGACAATTGAAATGTTGCCACACAGGACTTTGTTACGTTGCCACACAGGACTTTGTTATGTTGCCACACAGGACTTTGTTATGTTGCCACACAGGACTTTGTTATCATTTGATATCCATATATACTACACATCACATACAACACAATAAAATTCAAACGATCATCACTAAATAAGCTTTTATACAATCAAAAAGTTTTTGTACAACCATTACTAACAAACCGAACCTTACGACTATTACCGGGACTCTATCTCACAATCAAAAGTCTCCCTATGCATCACTTACTAGCACCCTATCCGTCTATACATATAATATCCCAAAAGAAAACCACCTCATCATACTTATCGTAGAATTTACGATAAACAAGAAAACAACATGGCTACAGCTGCCATAAACACTCCCACCACTAACATCCTGGTCTCAAAACTCGCCATCCCCAGCCAAACCAGGAACACTCTCACCCTCTCTACCCCTGCACTCATCATCGCAACCTGCTGCCAGAATATAACAATAACCCTCTGCACCCAGGTCCTCTGCAGTCTCTCCTCCACTGTAGTCCTCCATGCCTGAGTATCCAGACCCATCATATTTACCTGCTCCATCAGAGTCAGGTGTGACGTGAGTATCTCCAGCACAGTGGAGCGTGTATCCTCAAGTAGAGTATGATGCTGGTGTACCTCCTGTCTAAGGGCCTGTACATCCTGAGAGATCTGTTGCACCTGCGCCCGCATCTCGGCTTGGTGAGAGGACTCTCCCACTTCATGAACCGCCTGTGGCTCATCCCGTGGAGCCATCTGATGTCGCGGAGGCAATCCTGTGGTTTTACGGGCTTGACCCCGCATACGACGCAATCCGTCCCGAGCGGGTACTCTAGGAGGTGAAACATCCGGCCTCCGATCAGCAACTGGATCAGCCAAAGGTGAGTGAGGAGGACTAGGTACAATAGGGAATGCTGGTGGTGGCGGCGGCACCGGTACTGGTTCAGGTAGTGGTGGTACGGGAGGCGCTGTAGATGTATGCGATGCTAAAGACACAGCCTCAGAAGGATCAGAGTCAGATCCAGAACTGGAACTGGGAGTATCGTCCACCAGAACATATGGAAACCTCTGATATATAAACCTCTCTCCTTGATCTGCCATCGCTGTATAAACAGAATTCTCAAATCAGTACCATGAGATAAATATTGAATAAAATATTCAACATAACATGATATGAGACGTCTCCCTATCCTAACACAACTATTCGTTCTCTGTTATTAATGTTCTGCTTGAATTAAATCAAACTAGAATGCACACGTGTTACAAATTTCAGTTATGCTGGCCACTCATAACTGAGATCTGTACCACCTGATTACCCTGGCTTAATTCAAAACAAGTTTTGTTCGTTAAACATGTTCGGTGCTCTCTGTGTCACTACTCGAGCCTATGGTTATAGTCTAGGTCTCTAAGTCCACCTAAATTCTATAACCTGTGGCTCTGATACCACCCTGTCACACCCCACCTCTCGTCACCTGAGATGATGTCATACGTCTCATTCTATTGGTTGCGGAAGCATAGTGGTGATGTCTCAGAGATGAGGTGTGACTTACTTGAACCGATATCACAGCACACAGATTCACTTAAAATAAATATAATACAAAGGTTTCGTCAAAACAGTAATATAACAACTTAGTTTATTACACAATATGTTACATTAGGGTTCAACTATGTGAAGTGCATCCTCACAGTGGCGTCACCGTTGTCCTGCAAAAATGTTAAGTTTGAAACGTCAGCACAAAGCTGGTGAGTTCGACAGTTCAGTTAGAAACATATGATATGAAAAGTAATGTTCACAAAAAGTTCAGTTCTAGATAACCATGGGACCCGTATCTAGTTCCTTTCGGACAGTTGTTTGTTCACGAAGATACTACCCGTCGGTAAATATCTTATTGCCTCATTATCTTAATGTCTATCACTAACATTAAGAAGTTGTTATGGAAACAGGTACCAAACATTCACACCAGGGGAGATGCAATCCTCCCAGCAAATGGGTTGTCAGCCAATAGTACTATCAATGGTTCCTGTTCGGCCGCACATGGGTTCACTAGATACAGTTCACGAATGAGGACTTTTGATACTGTGATAGTTGTTACTAACGGCAAAATCCCATGAAATCACACAATGAATCACATGAAATCACACAGATATCAGTGATGCATATCATATGTTCAGAAAATAAGTTACAGAGTACCCCGATGTTTATAAAACATTTAAAAGAAAAGGGGTTGTACGAAACTCACCTGATAATTCAGTAGTAGCAGAATATCACACCAATTGATGATAATATGATGATTCTGCATTTAGTTTATGTTTGATATGTTATTAATGTTCTAACTTGCTAATTAAATCGTTTTGAACGTCCAATGTCTAAGACATTGCCTTAACAGTCATCAACCCGGTATTTAGTATTAAATTACATATTTTAGTGTAATATCATACAATGTATGATAATGTAGGAATCTACACTATTTCAGGTTCCTAATACTAAGTTGATGACTCAATTGATTAATCAGTATAATCTCAGATTAACCAAATAGTTAATATTGTTGATTATAATTGCTAAGATAGTCTCTAAGCAGTTTAATGGCTTAGGAATGATTAATCCTTGTTATTGATTACCCAAATATCATGGAATATCACAATGCAATATTAGAGTAGGTTTAATAACCATGTTTAACATACTGATCTGACTGTTATCAGAAACGTCAGATAATCGTTCCAGTGAGTATGTTAATGATTGTGATTAGTTTAAAACATTCAACTTTCACGTTGCATGTCAAAGATTAATCAAACTAATCACATACATAGTCCCAAACAAATGGTTTAAACCATTATAACCATTGTTATGATTCCATGCAAACCGGGCATTACAACGGCTCAAAACAAGGATTTACCCGTTAACAGTTCGAGTTTGTCACTCAAAATCAATCCTAGCCATCATCTAAGCAATAATCAACAATCCTAACTATATCATTACGTTCAAAACTAAGATTTAATCATTCATAATCAAACCAGAAAGTTTAAAATGAACCATTACCTAATCTGGAGGAGTTCTGCGGATAAAAAGATGATCTGGACTCGTATAAACGTTCCTGGATGCGATCTAAGCATTCCAGAGGCTTTAAAATGAAGATTTTGTGTGTTGGATGATGAAATTTTCGAGTATAGTGGTGGTGGCTTCGGTAGGAAGATAAGAATTGATGATGATGTTGGCAATCTGATCTTTTAATCCACTTGCCGTCGATCTATACCCCAGGCGTACCGCCTGGCGACATGCACCCATACTAGGCGTACCGCGCGGATAACAGATGTCCGGATATTTTCGCAACAACCCGCGCGCATCGCCTACGTTTGTCGCTTGACGTTAGGTGTACCGCCTAAGGGCAATTTTTCCTGTTTTTCGACGAAAACTTCGTTTCGCGATTCCGAACAATCCGTAACTCCGTTTCGCGCACGGTTTTCGCCTATGTTCATCATTTTCCGCATACTATCATCCATATCAATTTCGGCAACCAATTCCACGCGGATTTTAAACACGATCAAACGGGCTCAATTCGTTGCTGACGTAGTTCTCGTACACAGTTATCACACATTCACAAAGTCGTTGACTAGACGGAAACCGGTTTTCCAATCACTGTAATGGTTAACCGGTCTAAAAGGGTTTACATGTCTTTCTTAATAACCCGGTTTGGTTAAAAACCAGTTGTTTCACCCTATATTTTTTAACTAATGGAACCGAACTGGGTAATAACTGGTGGGACTGGTTCAAAAATCTTTTTTCAACATAATGTTATAATTTAAGTAAATGACACAAATAAGTGAAAATTAAATAATGTAAAAAATATATAATTTTGTTATATAAATTTAAAAAATAAAAAAAAATCTTTTTATTTATACAAATTATAAATACAATACAAAATTAAATGAAAAAGTTAAGTAAATATCTTCCATTCACACAAAATTATAAATTAAAAACAAACTAAATAAAAATGTAAAATTTTAATTATAAAAATTTGTAAATAAAAAAAGTATAACGTTACATCACTATTATTGAAAGCACAATTAGCTTTCAAAATGAACATCAGATTGGACTTCCGGACTACTTTGCATCCATTCATCTATCGTTTGTTCTTTTATCGGAAAGTGATAAAGGCATTCCTTCCTCGACTTCCACTTCATGTAATGTTTCTTCTACCTCAATCTCACCTTCAAGATTACTTTTGTCTTGTGTACCCTTCATTGCGTCTAAATGGGCATTCAAGCGATCACTCAGATAACAGTTCTCAAGAATTTTAGTTACATGCTAACAGACACAAAATATCCGTTTGCAGTATCTCATTTCACACTTGAAAACTTAAGAACACAAGATACTTCAAGTTCAAATATATTTCAATCAAATATTTCAAGATTACAAGACTCAAAACTCGAATCTTTCATTAGCGGTTTGTCATGAGAGATTATACATTACAAGAAACACATGTATTCTCTTAGGAATACAAAACTAGACAAAAACTATAAACAAATACAAATCTTATTCTAGAATTTATTATTGTGGTTTGACATGCACCACATTAATTACAACTACTACAAATAGCCTAATTGACTAAATACATTTAATGAGTTTGATCCATAGGAGTAATAGTGTTGATCTTTAAAGCATCTGACCGACGTCGAAGTACCGATCAAATAAGAGTTAATGAGAGTGTTCCTAGCTACCTTAACTAGTAGGGTAAGTAGGGTGTCGAACCACGAAGAGTTTATGTGGATGGTGTAACTTAGTTGATTTATTCTAACTGAACTAGGCGAGAAATATTAAAATTAACTGACGGTGGTTTGAACTTTATTGAGAAAACAATCTTGTAACAAATTAATCAACGAAAGCAAATAACTTTTAACTTAATTATGAAAGCGAATCACACCCGGGATTTGAATTAGTAGGAAAGCAAGAGCCTTTATGATTTAATTGTTCAAGACAAGCACATAGACATGGTTTGTTACTTCTCGTGTAAACGGATATTCACAAATGGAAAACCTAATCTTAGTAATTAATTGATGAAAACCAACTAATGTTAATCCTAGGATACCAAGTACCAATACCAATTCGCAAGTGATGATCTAATTGACATTCAATGTTTCACAATTGTAAACTGAAAAATGATGAACATTCAATCAAATCAGAAAAGGCAAATCGTTCAATTCACGACGACAAGCAACATACAAACAAGTAATAAGATAGAATCCAACTATTGTTTGTAGCCAATTGCAATTAAAAACATAAAAACTCCTAAACCTAACTAATCATTCACCCGGATGTGATTTCAATGGATTTAGCCTTGAATCATCATTCGATCATGCGCAATCATCAATTTAAGAATCACCGTGATGTTTTGAAGTGTTAGTAGACGAGTTCCTAAGCTTTGGAAACCCCCAAGAACCTCCAAAAGTCGGCCAAGTCGAAGATCCCCAGAAACCCTAGGTCTTTAGGCTTAAATATGTGGCAAAACGGAGAAATTCCGAAGTTTTAGCTGACCCCGGCGTATCATACGCCTCCCAGGGGCGTATGATACGCCCCAGCCTACTTCCTGGGTGATTTTGTTCTGTGATACGCCCCAAATACGCCTTGTTGATACGCCACTTCGTGAAAACCTTCATTTTTGAATGTTTTGGCCTCCCAAGCACCATTTCTTGACCACCCTTTGATTCTTGGACATCAACCACTTATTTTCTTCACCCGAAAACCTGCAAATCATCAAAATACACAAACAATCACCATATTCCATGGATTTGAAGTCTAAGAACACATCATTACGCATCTAAATCACATGAAATTACCCAAATCATCAGCATCATGCAATAGTCTGTTATCACTGCTCTTCCATATGTTGTAGCCTGCCTTGCCTCTGTAATAATCATGGAAAATCTTGTACTTTAGTAAAATGTCTTACGTCATAGCTACAACATTTCTCATATACTTGAGAAATTAATTCTGGTCATCCAAAGCTTTCTTCTGTTTGGTTATAGGATGGATAAATTTATTCTTCGAAAGCTTTTAATCTTCTGATGATCAATTTAATCTTTAGAAGAATTAGAGCTTTTGAAGGATAAAGTATCATTCTGATACCTCTTTGGACTTGTAGGAGCTAGGATTTGTCAAGGCAAGTTGTGTTTTTGGTAAGCACATGTCTTTTATTTTCTTACAAACTTTTCGTGCGATTGTTAGTACTCCGCATATAATGGGTTAAGCCCCATGATGAGGATGGTGCCCCAGTCACAACAAAACTAATTAATATCCAAATCTCCAAGCTCCTCATGTTTTTGCAACACATTTGCAATTTGAAGTTACACATTTTGTCAATTATGTGTCGCAAATTGAAATTGAAACACAAAAGTTTTTCAATGTAAATTTTATTATAATTATTGTATTTTTCTTGTAGTGAACACATTTGTGATGCATAGTTTCATCCTAATGTTTCCAATACATTTGAGACACATTAGTTAATTCTTTTCAAAACAAACATTTAATTATAATTGTTATGTACAAGGATAAATATAAACATAAAAACAACAAAATAATGTTTTGCAACACATTTACAACTCATAGCTTCACATTTTGTCAAAAATGTGTGGCAAATTTGAATCGCCATTAAACAAAGAAATTTTTTAAATATAAATGTGATTATAATTATTGTGATTGGTATCCTAATGTTTCCGGCACATTTGTGACTTACAGTTTCATCCTAATTTTTCCAACACATTTGCGATGCGTAAATTTATCCTAATGCTTCCAACAGATTTGTAATGCATTGGGTTATTTCTTTTTAAAATTAACATATGTTTAATTATAATTTTTATTTACTAGGGTAAATGTAGACATAAAAAATAACAATATATATAATGTGTTACAAGACATATATAGCGACACATAGTTAAATTAATTCACGTTTTGCGATTCAAGTAAACCACTAAAGACATTCAAGTAAAAGATTATTGTCATTCAACTACAATACTATTGGTAAGGTTACATATGAAACAATTAAATATACACAATATATAGTTAACAGAAAGGTTCATCACTTCTCCTACCAAACCTGCTTTTCCAATATATGCTACGTATTATGAGCTCAGACATGAGTGACATTTGTGAAGTCGTAATAGAAGCAGCGAACGGGATAATCCATGCAACTAGTGTAAAATAATTCAATATGATATATTTTGTGCTGAACAAAAGGGTCCAGGTTGTAAAAAAAGCGATCAGCGTTCCTATTGTTGACAATAACAAGGTGGCGAGACCAATTGACAACTTTAAAGGCAACTTGAAGAGGAAGTCTTGCTCAGAAAAACGACCAATGAGGATTGACAAAAACGTTAACAAGGATGCAATAGATGCCATAAATGACCAATAAATACATGTTGCAAACACTGAGAAGAGGAATTTGTTATCAAACACTGGCATCCCGCCGTCTTGTTTGTTTCCACCGGGCACGGTAATAGCTGCTGCAAACATGATTGTGGTGATTAGCACAGCTGTAATTGAGCATGACTGAGCAGCCTCCTTCATCCATTTTTCTCCCTCAATCAACAACTTCTTGTGTTCCTTTGTGAATACCATTTGAGGTGTTTCTCCAAAAGAGTTTTTTTGGATGACGTTTAAAGGGCATACAAAACTCTCAACTTCCTACAATATATAATATCATATACTAAGATACCTACAACCTACTTGTATGAATAATTTTAATCTAAATACAACCCTACGTACCTTAAACCATTGTAGTTCTTGTTGTATTTGCAAAGCTGCTCCTGATATAGGATCCAATTTTTTTTCAGGCGCTAATCTTGCAGCCAGATGCAAGAGGTTGTTCTTAAAAGGGTCTTTGATTGTTCTATATGTATTTTTGTGTTCGCTCATTTGATAAAGCAGGTTGTAAACGTTTTCTGAACGGTTTATCACAGCGTGTTGAATAATATTGTGTCCATCTTCATTGCTATTCCAAATTATGTTTGGGAATTGAGATACAATTTCCTTAACAACCTCGACTGCATTTTGTCTTGTGGCTTCAAAAATCGCATTTTTGTAAGCGGTGGACGTTATTCTAAAGGTAGTTATTAAACGAAGTAACCGATTAGCATCACGGTAAGCCTTTTCTTTTCTTTGTGTGTCTTCAACAAACTTAAGCTTTACCGGAACATGTGCAAAAAGAAGCATTTTATGTCCTGATCAGCAAAGCAATTAGAAATAAATGTTGTTTATTCTCTTGTCAATTTGAAGAGAGAGACATGGTATTTAGTTTGATGAGCTGAAGATGTAAAGAAACATGTAGATCGATTGAATACATATCAATTAACATAAAATTTATCAACAAACAAAAACACAGGTGCGAGCGACATACTTTCAATTTTATTGACGTTTTGTGGGAAGTTTTGAGCTACAGCCATTAACACAGTGTCTGGATCCTTTATAAACTCTGCCATCTTGCATGCTGAATCTGCGGATAAAATGTAATGAAGAAGTAGGATGCACATACGATCGATGAAGTGTGTATAGTAGATTGATTAGTTAAGTTAACTTAATTACCGTAATCTTTAGAAGATATCGCATTAACCACAATCTCAGTACTATCAAACATGTCAAGCTTCTCCACGTTTGGGGAATTTAAATATTCATCCGACAAATAGATATAAGTGTCGGTATGCATATTGGAAAGTGCTCTGTTTAATGGCGTTTGACCCTCATTGTCCTTCTCAAACAACATATAATGGCAGCCATGGTGTTGAACCAGCATCTTTGCAGCTTCGGTGTAGCCAACAATAGCAGCAACATGAAGTAGTGTGCTTCCTTCTGAATTTCGCATATCCAATGATTGCTGATCATATTCTCTAGCCAAGTTCAACAAATTTTCTAAAAATTCCCTGTTATTGCTGCTTGTACCCACGGCCACATGGAGTGCGGTGTTACCATTGAAGGTGATTTTGTCTCTCAGTGTAATGTTTTCGGCTAAAATTTGTTTAACGAGCTCAATTTGTTGACGTACGATCGCTGCATGCAATGTTTTGTCTTTTATTTCTTCTTCTTTTTTTTGTTTTATCGTTTCTTCTATGCTTTCTACTCCTTTCCTTGATATTTCTTTTTGGCCAAGTTCATGACCTAAAAATATCAATAAAACGAAATGTAATTAAAAACTTAAAGTTTAATTATCTACCTATTATAATAAAGGTGTATTTTCAAGAGACACATGTCGCAATCTAGTGCAACCTGAAATTTTTTTCCCGCCTCCCTCTCCTAATATATATTTATATTTATTTAGTAATTAGTAATTAAATTATATAATTATATATTAAAAAATATAAATCTCCTTATTTAAATATTTTACTAATTTATTATAATTTATAAATTATAAAAATATTTTAACTTACTTTATCTTAAAATATAGTTTTATAATTATTAAAAATTTATTATTAATTTATATTAATTTATATTAATAAATATATTTTTTTCAATTATCTAACCCGAGTAATACACATGGTTTTAGGCTAGTATACATATATATACATAGGGGATGGTTTCATTGTTAACGCCTTAATTGCGGTAACCAATTAACTTAGACAAAAAATGCACGAATCCTTGGGTTTTTTCATGGTCTTTATCTATACATATTTACGCGGAGTTTCTTTTATTTTTTTTGTGTTTTGCCTATTCACAAGGCAAATCGAATTTGCACTAGTAAAAAAGAAAAAAAAAACATACACCTTTACATTTATTTTAATGTGGGACCCAAAGTAATAAAATGTAGTTATTCGATTAACGCAATAAACATATGTTAACATTTAATCATCTCCTTGTATATATATCATTTAGTTAGAAAATGTAATAACTGTTTATAGTTAAATTTATTAGCGTGATAGCTCAATGTTTTTATGACAAGTTGCCGACAAAGTTTTTAAAATAAAAAAAAATTATTTGCATACATTTGAACCCAGGTTTTAGTAACAAATTTGAAGAATACTTTGCCAGTTTAATATAAGACCATTAATATACTATCTTCAAATCTATATAATATAATAAATAAAGATTTTGATATGGCCATTTTAATTAGACACCCACTTTTATATTTTAACACTCCGGCGGTCTGAGACGGGCCGTACTGGTCAGTACGGCCCGTATAGAATACATGCAAGCATTCCATTGAATGTGTTGGATTAAGTGAAACATTCTTTAGGACGGGGCGTACTGACCAATACAGCCCGTACTGTCCTTAACTTATTTTTTACAAGCCATTTTTGGGTGTCAACCAGTGTGTCTTGATACGGCCCGTACTGGACAATACGGGCCCTCTTGAAATTATTTATTTTATTTAAACTTGATTTACGTACTTAAATAATTTTTAACGATATACGTTAATTTTGTTACGTGAACTTTTGAACGATATACGTCTATTATGTTAATTAAACGTCATAACTTTGTTACGTTATAATTTTAAACAATATTAATTATTTACGAAATCATTTTAACTATATATGCCATTTTATAATTAGTTTGTTTCCGTTAATTTAAATAATTTAAACGTTATAAGTTTGTCGCGTAATTATTAAACAAAACAACACAAAGAGAAACAAAACAACACAACACAACACAACCAGAAAAAATACAAATAAAGAAAGAAACATACATACATATATACATATCATAAGTTTTACATACAAGGAAACAAAATACAAAAACACATACTAAAATATGAACCTCCGAATGGTCCAACGGATGATTCGTCGTCTGGGTAGACACGTGGCTCCGGGAATGGTGGAAGCTGTGACCCGTCTCGTTGCGCATGCTTTGACACGATCGTCCACTGGACCATATCCTTGAGCCAATCGAGCCGACGCTCGACGCGTGTCTCCCAAGCGGCCTGACGACGAGTGTCCTGAACTATCTCATCGCACTGGGCCGCAACAACGCCTCGAGCGGCTCGGTCAAGCGCAACGCATGGAAGACGTGCGGTGATGCTGCGGCGTGGGTCCCTGTGTGGTGATGATCGAACCGTCCCCTCCCGAATCGGATCGGGCACCGGCATCACCCGGTCCTCAGGCTGCTTCTGCTGCTGCGATATGACGGCGAGCTAGGCTGGCTGAAACGGGCGGCCGTCGGGTCCAAAAACCACAATCCCAGTCACGGGATGTCGGCGACAAGTTTCATGTTCAGGAGCGTATGGCGATAGAGCTTACGAGGATCGATCGCTGGCAGATCCTGAAGCAAATGAAATATTCCTCTACTGTGTGCAAGGTGGGTGATAAAGGTGCCCCCCCACAGTGTCCCGCACTCCTGTCGGTGGTAGGAGGCGTAGTATAGGGCAAAACACCGTGCAAGGTTGCACTGCCTGCCGGTCATGAGTGAGTGAAGATAGAACAAATCCGTCATCTTCACCCACTCCTTGCTCTGTTCGCGACCTGAGATCGTCGTCACGATGCAACGGTGGATGTATCAAATCAGAGGATCTATGATGGTCGAAGCCCGTAATCGGTGGCCGGTGAACGACGTGTCAGAGATCTGCAGCCACCAAGCCCTCATCACTCCGTCCTCACCCTGCATGTTCCCGTGCATGCTTAAGAGACAAAATTCTCAATTCCCTTTCTTTAAACCATTCCTCAACAGAATCCAATTTAGATTCATTTGAAATACAAGGAATGTGTAATGGTGGATGTATTCCATATAAAGCTTCGAAAGGAGACATTCCTATAATTGAATTCTTAGTCGTATTGTACCACCATTTAGGCAAAGTCAACAACTTAAACCATTGGGACGGAGTATCCATAACCATTTACCTCAAATAGGACTCCAAACATCTATTTAACACCTCCGTTTAACCATCGGATTGCGGGTGATAAGCTGATGAAAATGACAATTGTACTCCTTGTAACTTCATAATTGTAACAATCCGGTATTTTCGAATTAACCTCGTTAACTGAAAATAATGAAATCACAAATATGAGGCCCAAGGTAGGCCCAATTGTAAATATGAGGCCCAAGGTAGGCCCAATTGTATTTATGAGGCCCAATTGGGTTAACCTAGCCCAATAACGTTCCAATTGGCCTAATTAGTGACGATTCGGGATTTTTGGTTCAACTTTGTTAATCGAAATGTGATGTAATCGATCAAAAACAAATTTCAAGGGCTTTAATTTAACAAAATAATGTTGTAAATATCTAAAAATAATATGATTATATTCATAACCAAGTAAAAGCCTTAATTTTGACTTTCCAAGTCAAAAATCCGTTTGGTTAACATATAAAATTCGAAATTCATATTTCTTTAAAGTAAAAACCGAAATTTATTGATCTTAATCATCTTATTGATGATTACTAATGATTATCAGACGTTATTTAGTCCATTAACACAGAATTAAACTCAAATAAACGTTTGGGAAGTCAAAACCGTTCCTAATAAATACACCATTAGTATAATCGAACATGATACATCAAATTGGGTTTACAGAACCCATAATCGGCACATTCAGAGGCTACTACAACCAGCAATTCGATCTCAAGGTGTTCGAGTAGGAGAATTGATTTGGAGCTTGGCCGAACTTTAACCCCAATTCGAGACACTTCAATTAGAGATCAAAACAGGTAAGAAATCGTTCCTACACCACCTAAAACAACCGATTAAGCATAACCCTATGTCAATTTTGGGTTCTAACTTCGAATTGCACAAGTTCGATTTCTAGGGTTCATCTTTGAAACCGGTTTGGGGGTTTATGTCTAAACGAGCTTAACAATCAAATTAAAACCTATGCGTAGATTCGCAATAAGATTCCAACTGAAATCCCTAGGATGAACACAACTAACCATATCGAATTTTAGGATTTTGATTTCTAGGGTTCTAACTGGAAAACGTTTTGGGGTTTTCTATTCAAAAGAGTTCAAAAATCAAATTGATTGTTATAATTAGTTTCAGATGAGGCCGACTATGCATAAACACATCTTAATTCAAAGTTCTAATATCGAATCACAAGAATTTGGTTAGTAGGGTTCTTTAACATAAACGTTTTGGGGATTTTATTGTATACTAGATTAAGAATCAAATTAAACCTTACTGATAGCTTCGAAATTCATTATTAGATATGAATCAAGATCCTATTGATCATCAATTCGATTGATTTGATGCGGGATTTAGTGAACTCGAGTTTGCATATGTTTAAACCGAATTGGACTGGAATTTTTATGCAATACATCAAATTAAACACATTGATGAACTCATTTGTACCCATAGAAACAAAGCCCTATAGTTTTAATCTTAGTGGAGTTCGAATTGGGCCTCAGTTGGAGTCTTTTGTTTCGGTTATGTTTAACAATGGGATTAGTGGGCCTATTGGGCTTAACACAATTTAAAACCAAGACCTATTAAGGAAATCTGATTAGAGGAGATGGTAGAGTGTGTGTATGTTGGGTTGGAGGTCACGGGTTCGAAACCGAGCTCCAACAGTTTTTGGTATTTAAATAATTTTTAGTATTTTAATCATAACTCCTTCATTATAACTCCGTTTTGACTGGTTCAAGTTGCGTTGGAACCGTAACGAAATCCCGAACATAATAAAATAACAAAATTCATATTTTAATCTGAAAACTAAATCGCGTGTAATTACGTTTGTTTAAATAAAATCATAAGCGATAATATGATTTTATTAAACGATTTCAAAGTCACGCGTATTCACGTATGCACATTTCTAACACTCTAGCATACGTGTGTTGACACGTATGTGATTTCAAGCACAAAGCGACATCTCGAATGACACAACGTTATTGTTTAAACACAGATCCTTCGTAAGAGGATTATCTACGCGAGTTCACGTATTTGATCATTCTGCAACAATCAAAGGTGCGTACACGACCCCTTTCTTATTTTAACTGTTTTGGGGGAGAAAACATGTGAAACAAACATTTTTAGACACATATCACTTGCATGAGTTAGCTGTTTACATTAAGTACAAACATAGCATTACAAAGCCTTACACTTCGAACCGTTTAGTTTGCCGTAGCGCAAAGCGTGGTAGTTGGAAATAGATCTATTAGGTTTGACAAACCTCACTTGGTAGATGGGATCTACGCAGGTGTTTGACTGACCAAACACACATTACTATTGTTTGTGCTAGACAATAGTGGCAAGGCAAAAACATGCTATAGCATGGCAATCGTCAGCTTCGGTGTCGACCACTTATGTAAATAGTACAAATGACTAGCTATCATGACTATGCATGTGTGATTATGTTATCTGCAAACTTTATATTCAAAATGTGGTTTCAACATTTGTGAATGCTTAAACCTGTGTTATGCACCAACCTTTGTGTTGACTTGATTTACATGTTCTCTCAGGACACTAAGGTGCACAAGAAAGCAAGCATGGACTAGGAGATTGAGTCGCATGCATGTCTTTACATTATAGTTATTTGAATTTGAACATTTGTAAACTTTACATTGTAATTTACATTTTACAACTGTTATTGTTTTAAAACGCTTCCGCAAACTTTGAAAACTTTGATGTTACAGATTTAGACCAAAGTATGTTTTGAAATTCATATAGAGGTCTTTGTTATGTCTAATGATCTGAGATCCTGGTTTGTCACGTTCCCAAACGGTATGATTCCGTTAGTTGAAAATTGGGGGTGTGACAGATTGGTATCAGAGACCTTCGGTTATAGCGAACTAGGTTTGCATTTTGTAGACTTAGACTATAACTGTTAGACATTAGACACTTGCTTACACAATAGTTTGTATGCACTTACATATGGCATTATGTAACAGACATGGCATCGTCATCTACACCTATTCGCACTGAGGAACAAGTTGTGGCATTGTCAGACATCATGACAAGGAGGATCGAACCAGTGGATGATACAATCCACTATGGGGAGGAAACACATGTTCGATAGAGGGGGAACAACCAATATTGGCAATGGTTTCCTGACCTCGTACGCAGCTGGGTGCGTGAAGAACGAGTGCCACCACCACCAACTGCCAACACTGCTAATAGCCGTTGGACGTTACCTACTCTTGGATATCCACTAGAACAGGCATTTGCTGCTTTTGTTGCACGCATGGAGCGTGAAATCCGCAACATTTGGGAAATAGTAGGGATGGTCACAGAGTTGCTTGAGAATAACTACTGGCTGACACAGATGTGGGATAACCTCACTGGGGAGTTGGATAGGACTAATGAGGCACAGGCAAATTTGGTGGAAACGATCTGGATGATGCGAGGGACGATCCTCGAACTCACTACACAACTAGAAACTACTGAGTTACGTGTAGATGTAGCCGATGCAAGGGCTGAGGAAGCCAATGCACGGGCTGGTACAACGGCGATTGAAGCCAATATAGTGAGAGATTTGGCTGGGGAGGCCATGACCCTCATCACTGGGCATATGCGTTACCAGCATGGTGTAGTGACTGGTCCAGCAGAACTGGAAGATTCATCATCAACCGTTGATCAACCAAACGATGGAATCTAGTTATTTCATTTACTTTCTAATTAACAAACTTATATGAGTGGGTTGTACTCATAAAAGTAGATTTCGTGTTTAGTTGTTTTGCATCTCTTTGACAAACAATTGTAAGCACCAGTTTATCATAAATTATTAAGAATTGTTACCTTAATGGCTATGGTAGTGTGTTACATTTACTTTGTGCATGAGTGATGATTATACGATGGGTGTAGTCTCATTATGTATATTTGTAAATAGGAAGATCATGGTTGGAGGAAACATTAACATGACCGCAACGGAAATTGAGGCACTTATTAACACTCGAATTACCGAGACAATCGCAAACTATACGCAAACATACCAAACAGGACCACATGATCCAACGGGGCGACTGGTAAACCCACAAATGTGCACGTTCATGACCTAAAAATATCAATAAAACGAAATGTAATTAAAAACTTAAAGTTTAATTATCTACCTATTATAATAAAGGAGTATTTTCAAGAGACACATGTCGCAATCTAGTGCAACCTGAAATTTTTTCCCGCCTCCCTCTCCTAATATATATTTATATTTATTTAGTAATTAGTAATTAAATTATATAATTATATATTAAAAAATATAAATCTCCTTATTTAAATATTTTACTAATTTATTATTAATTTATATTAGTAAATATATTTTTTTCAATTATCTAACCCGTGTAATTCACAGAGTTTTAGGCTAGTATACATATATATACATAGGGGATGGTTTCATTGTCAACGCCTTAATTGCGGTAACCCAATAACTTTGACAAAAAATGCACGAATCTTTGGGTTTTTTCATGGTCTTTATTTATACATATTTATACATAATTGTGGAAACCCAAATAACTCTACTAAGATTTTTTTTTTTTTTTTTTTTTTTTTTTTTTTTTTTTTTTTAATGGAAATGTCCAGTGAATTTTCATTAACAAAGGTGAAAGATTACAATAAACTGGCGGGTAAGCGGGCAACTAGTTGCGCCGCAACCCCCTTTTGAATTGCGAATCCAATCCTACTAAAAACAATTTTATGGGTCCTAGGAGTCGTGATGTTGCTATGCATGACCCTCTGAACACGGTTCAGAAAATTCACAGCCTCCGGGGCCAAGAACCCAAATGTATCAAAAGCAAAGGGGGTAAACACATGTTGGTTCTCCAAGCAAGCTTTCTCATGTTTGGCAACTTTGCCTGACTCCGCTTTTAACGCAGCTTGACCTGGCACGAATCCCGTATCCCTCAACCCAACAAGAGGGGATACTCCTGTAAGGTCCACACACGAGTGTTTCCCCCCTTCCCATCCAAACACCAAAATATCCGCAGGCCGCAGAGTAGACCTTCCCTCAAGCGGATCTGTTAAGAAATTCACGGGAGCCTCTTTTTTAGCAGAAATGTTTGCCCGTTTAAGGACATCACACAGGACATCTCTGACCAAATCATGTCTGTATTTAAACCCCGGTAACTCCTTACAATGTACCGCATGCTCACCAAAAGAATCCAAGCACACCTTATGACAAACTGGACATGGCTCATCGGCTGGAAAAAGAGGAATCATTAGCCTGTACTTCAGAATAGCTCGATATTCCAAAGCCGACATATGTTGCCCTAGTCCGTCAATAGGAACAACTCGCAAGAAATCCTGAGCATGAGGGGCCCGTAAACATTCCATCACTGCTTTTTGACGAGGGGATAGATTGAAATTCACTCCCAAATTCTGAATGATTCCACTAAATAAGGCACTCGCCAAGACATGTTGAGCTTTAAGAGGGGCGGTATCCTTATTAGTGAAACCGCTAAGATCGAAATCAGGAAGGGACATGCGCAAACGATCTATCCCACACCCGTAATCAGAGTCTAACCCATCCATACAACAATCTCGGAGGATGTGGTCCTGCAGACTCCATGATTGTGCCCTCGAGGCCACAAAAGCATACGTAGATACATCCTCGGCCGAACATAAACCCAACCCCCCAAAACGAGTCGGGAGTGATGCCAACCTCCACTGAAAATCTCCAAAAAAGGGACCTCCGCAAACAACAATATCTTCAATTGCTCCTCGGAGACCCTTATCAAAAACCGAAACAGCTTCCTTTACATACATTGGCTGGCATGTTCGCAGACCAAATAAAAGCTTTGCAACTCCCATACATGAGCGTAGCAAAAGGAGCTCACTTTGAGGGTCTCGCAAACGTGGGAGACAACTCATAAGCTCCACAGCCTGAGATGCCCTTTTGATAGCCAAACTACTGATGAACCCCACATCTCGGCTAACCGCACCCCCAAGGAGTTTTACTCCCATCACCGGTCTTCCAATACCACAAGGAAACAACCCATCTTGTGCCTTCACTCCATCACATGATGGCCAAAATACTTCTGTTTTTTTAATGTTAAGTTCAAGCCCCAACCCAGGCCCCTCGGCCCTAATAATATCCAAGGCTTTAGCTACTTCTTTGGCGTCTCCAATAATTGTACCATCATCTAAGTACTAAGATTAACCAAAATCTTTGTTTTTTTAATGATCTTTAGTATACATGTATAAGACAATGTTCTTTTATGTGTTTGTGCAAATTCATCACCGTTTGATATCTTACATTTGTGTAAGTTGTCGTTATAACAAATAAATATTTACAGTGTAACGCAAACTTATACTTGTTTAAAATCCTACGTTGATGAATTAATACATACACATAAAAGAACATAGTCGTGTACATATATAATAAAGGTCATTAAAAAACACGTAGATTTGGATTAATCTTGTCGGAGTTATTTGGGTTTCCACAATTATGGTCGGTTAACGGATCCTTCCCCTACACACATATAAGTGGGTTAGAGTTATGATAATCTGTTTAAACTTTTAGTTGGATGTATTAGGTGTATTAAAATGAGTTTGTGTAATTTTAACTCGTTTAGATTATTAGTTGGACGTACGTAACATGTATATTAAAGTGGGTTTAGGTAATTTTAACCCATTTAGATTATTAGTTGGACGTGATATGTATATTAAAATGGTTTTGAGTAATTTCGACCTATTAGCAACGTTGTAACATTTGACCTAGATGGCCAATTAATCGAGGATTAATTTCTAGTCGGCCACCTCCCGCTCTAATTTCCAGTCGGTCACCTCCCGCTCTAATTTACCATAATCAGCCACTTAATCAACCACCCCAAAAATCCGTCCAAATAGGCTAGGCGGACCAAATCAACCAGATATCAGCAAAAACTAGGCCAAAATCCGATAAAATTCCAACAACTTTTAAAATTCTGGTGAGATTTTTATGTAACTTGTGAAATTCTCATGAGATTTTCTGACTAATTTTATAATTCCAGCGAGGTTTTCATGAGAATTTGGAATTCTGGCAAGATTTCTAACGATTTCTTGAATTTTGGCGATTTGTTGATTTTTACACACACAAGACTTATCTTTATTGTGAATATTATATACAAAATTTGGATATACATATATACATACATAATTTTGAAATTTTTTTACAAATATTTAAATCCAATTAATCCTGATTACTCTGAACAAATCCTAATTAATATCTAATCCCTACCCCATCCAACAAGCCTAACGATTTCTATAACCCTACCTGTTAGTTTTTTAGTTTGATGTAAGTTTATATATTAAAGTGGTCTTATTTAATTTACACTAGTTTTGATTTTTTGTTAGATTTAGCTAATATCGTTTCTGTTACTATTATATATTGTTTTTACGATGTTTGTTGATTAAATCTTGAGAAATTGGGACATTTATTATATAATTTTAAACTGGTTGATTATCCATTTTATAACAGATATGCTACTGAATTTTAGTTAAACATTTAATATGTATTTTGTTTTTTTAAATATAGGGAAAAATCATGGATTTGATGAATATATTAATGTGGAGCTTGGGTGGTGATGAGACTACAATTAAGGAGGTTGAGGTTCTTGAACGTTCTTATGTCAAAGGTGTGTCCATGTACGGAGCATTGGTCGAACGGTGACAGTGTAACCCTAACGTGGCTCCTAGTATGTATGTGCCCCAAAGTACTGAATTGCAAGAACAATTTTGACAATGAAATGCCAGGTGGCCAAAACAACAAATAAATGAAAAAATGCAACAAATAAATAAACTATTTTCATTGCACAATGAAGGTGTCGGCTCGTCTTAAGATCCCACTAAGAAGAAGATGAAGAAAACGAATAGGTATATGATATTGTTTGAATGTATTTGGATAAAGGTTAAACAATTTACATATTTGAATTGGTTTCTTTTGTTGTTAACTTAGATTATAGTTTTTATTTTGTATAAATTTGTAGTTTTTATTTAGAATTCAACAGTTATTTTCTTTTATTTGAATTTATAAATTAAAAAACAAAAAAAAAATATTAGTCTATAGTCATGACAAGTCATCGTCATTGTCTTAGTAATTTAAGATAAAAATTAGATAAAATATTAAAAAAGTTCAAATTCAATTGTTGGAAGAATTGTGATTGTTATAACTATAGTATTTGAAAATAAAAATTAATACGAATATAGAAAACTAAGAAAAGAATAAAATTTATTCACTTGCGTGACGACATGCCATACTACAAAGACGACATGCCATACTACAAAGACGACACTTGTAGCGACGACACGTAGGAGCTATTGCGACAAATCAATAGTGGCGACAATGTAGGAACTATATGTTGTCACTATAGTCTATAATGATGCTTTGAGACGATAACTGACCGAGAAATTTTATTCATGAGGAGTGAAAATATTTTATGGTCGTCTGAAGATCGTTATATAATAATTCTTTTATTTCTTTTGTTTAAATCAGTTAGGTCGAATCAGGTTGAGTTATATTTAAACAACAATCAAACTCAATTTCATATATAGAAGAATTATAAAACTGCAATAAATTTATAGTTGTTCTTATGTCTCGCAAAGTGAGTTGGTTAGGTAACGGGTTAGAACGGATGCTGGTCAGGATAGGTGCACATCAGGATGGATTTTAAGTAAAATTCGTTTAGATTTAAATCAGTCATTTAAAAAAGACATTAATTTTGTATAAGTTAAAATGAATTGTAACTAAACACGTAGTTTAATTGAGTAATTTTTAGTGATTTTTTAACAAAATATATTATTTATCATTCTTACCCATTTGAATGCATTACATTCACATAAATTTTAAGTTACCTATCTTGACACGCATTATGTTACGTTGTTACAATCTCAACACATCATATATTATAATGTTATCCATTATACAATAGTTGTTTATTAAATCTACCCATTTATCTTTTTATAGGTCAATATTGTTAGGTCTAGTTATCTACGAGGTTTTTATTTTTGAAAATCTATTTATTTACAACATCCATTTAAACTATTTTAAATAACTCTTTTTTTTTAAATAACAAGTACAACCATCACTTAAAATTTTATCACAAGTCTGATTGCTTTAAGGTGATTTAGCGACGACTTTTGTCATCACAGAAAGCTTTGTTTGGTGCAGTGTATGTATGTATGTATGTATGTATGTATGTATGTATGTATGTATGTATGTATGTATGTATGTATGTATGTATGTATGTATGTATGTGTGTGTGTATGCGTGTATGTATGTATGTATGAAATTGCACTTCAATCTGTTGAAAGTATGTATGTATGGGGCGTGTGATGCATGTATACTTAGCAATCTTGATACATAGCAAGATAAATTGATAGAATTAGGTAAACAATTATTGCATTTTGGGTTTAAATGGGTAACACCTTAACACAAAGCGAGTCAAGGTGGGCAACTTAAAAACCATGTGAACATAATGGATTTTAATGGATAATGATGTTCAATAACATATTTAATGAGAAAATCATTAAAAATTATTCAAATAAACTATTTTTTAGTTACAACTCATTTTAACTAGAGCGAAATTGATTTTTTTTAAAACGACCTGCTTAAACCCAAAAAGATATCGCTTACCCGCACCCGTAGTGACCCTTTGCTAGTGGCGCATCATATTTTCGACCGGGGAGTTCAGACATAGATGCATGTATATGTGTTCATGTATATTGTTGTAAATAAATGACTGAATTTGACCATGGAAATTATTTGATGCAATCCGCATCGTCTCACTAAATGTTAACACAAATGCTCCAAAGGCATATGTCACTATAGATTTATCTATAGACATGGCTTGTCATCGCTGTAAAAAGGAAAAAAAAATCATAATCACACTCAAGGCGTTTCGTGGCCACAAATACTTGTCAGTAATAAATTATATATGTATCCTTGTAGGTTGCTATAGGTACCAATGAGCCGGTGTCTCAATGGTATCTTTCCCAAAATTCTTTCAAATGAGAGGTCTTGGGTTCATATCCCTCCCTCGACGAAATAGGGGTGTGAGGGGGGTCGGGGGTTTTCCCAGTGGGGTTTCCTCCTGTGGCGGTTGTGGTGGCTCATGGGAGGTACATGTAACTTGACCTTGTTGACATGGCCTATAAACAGTGGGCTCACACATTTTAGACCTTCGTCGTTCAAAAAAAATATAGGTTGCTATAGGTGTTAGTGTCATAACAGTAGCAGTTTTAGTTTTTTACAAGCATGTTAACCCGCTTATATGCTAAATGTTCGGGTTCTCATAATATCCAACTAACAGAGGGACATGGAAAGTGTGATCGATAACGAGGTCGGTGGTCATTAAAAAAAATCAGCCTTAATAGATATTAAACTTGAGACATCTTGTTTGTGTCTAGAACTGAAAACAACTCACATCCTCCAATGTAAAGTCCTAATCGGTTTAATACACATATTAAACCTTGAATGAGATGTATAAAATTTACTTGAATCAGCAACATTTTATTTTTAAATTTTAAGAAGAAAATGCATTTACCTGCTCTAAGAGGAAGGTCATACATAGTCTGCAGTTTATCCCAAGCTTCTTTTGCAGTGAAATCTTTGTTTGGAATTGAGTTGACGACATACTTTAGCATTTGATTAGAGAGAGACCCAAGAATCCAGCCTTTGACAAGTGCATCTGATCTACCCCATATATCGTAGTTGTACCCATTTAATGTTTCCTGTTGGATGAAATGAAGCATCCCATGACTCTTTAATAGGCACAACATTTGTGTTTTCCACACGTCATATGTGTCCTGACTACTCAACTTCATTGTAACATGTGACGGGCATGGGTATGGATATGGGTATGAGTTTCCAGGATTAGAGGAACTTGAGCCTTCCATCCCTTTTTTTTCTATTTTTTTTTGTGTGTGTGTCTATCTTGATCCTTTAGTCTTTTTATTGCAAGGATGTAGGGGATAACTTGATCTCCTCATTTAAAGTCATGACAAAGCTACTTAGATGGCACCTTTCTTTTACATTAAGAATAAATTTATATGCATTTTTTGTGTTTGAAGTCTAGTATGATACCACGTGTTTCTAAACATGACACTTTTAAAGTATGCCTAAATTCTTTTACACACACTAGAAGGAAACCTATGACCAATTTTCAAATCGCTAATAATGTCCTATATATAAATGAAGTGATATATAACATACTTATGAGGATATAAAATATAAAAAGTAAACGGAGATTAAGTACAAATTACCAAACTTAACCACATGCTTCGGCCTAGTGGTGCACAAATCGGTTAACCGGTCCAAACCGGTTTTTGGATTACCCGAACTGGTTAACCGGTACCAATGGTTTACCTGTTTTTCCTAAAAACCGGTTCGGTTAATAACCGGTTATTATAACCTGAAATCTCTAACCTATGGAACCGAACCGGTTATAAACCGGACCGGTTAACCGGATAAAAAGATAAGAGGTTTGGTGAGCATCAGTCTTTATTTAATCTTTACAGTATATATATATATGATCGGGTATATATGCACGAATATATGTGTTTAATGATTGCACGTTGACGAAACGAAATACTTTCATTTGTTTTATAGTTTTTTCAAAAGATGAAACAAAAAAAGCAACATATAGATGGTTAAAAATCCAAAACAATTGATTTCTTGTAGGAAAATAGTCGGAAATTCCGAGTAAAATCCTACAACAGCTTTGGTTTGTCGGTTATTTGTAGGAAATTTGCGACTAGATTCACTCACGTGATTTTTTGGTCGGTGATCTTTCGATAATTGCATCCAATTTCCAAAAAAAAACTCTTTCTTTTTGTCAGAAATCGGTCGGAGAAAAACCCTTTTTTCTTGGTTGATATTTTGGTTTGAAAAAAAGGGCTAGAATGGGTTTCGATCCGTGAACAATTAAATTTGAAGGCATCTAAACAAATGCAAGAAACCACCTTTCTAGTATCCAATTTGTTGTCTTTTGTTCAAATGAGTGTTTTTAAAATACATTAAGGTGAAAAAAATTGAGACTTTAATAACTCCCCAATTTCCAAACCCTAAGTTCACATGTCGTTCACCCACAATACATCGCACGCCATAACCGATCTCACACCGCCTTCCTCTCTGTCTTCGCCTTAGGTGAGGTTTGACCTTGTCGTCAACATCGTAGGTGAGATTCGACCTCCCCGTAGTAGCCATAATCCTTGCCATCGCCGTAGCAGCCCTAATCCCTCGTCATTGGGCTGGATATTATATTGATAACCCGGAAGGAATGGAGTTTTGCACTAATCGATCAAAAGAAGCTTATGTAAGCTTTTTTAGAATTTTTATATAATTACTACATCAA
Organism: Mikania micrantha; assembly: GCA_009363875.1. NCBI lineage: Eukaryota > Viridiplantae > Streptophyta > Magnoliopsida > Asterales > Asteraceae > Mikania > Mikania micrantha. Next base: position 71,706,685 of record CM018683.1, read on the forward strand.
TTTTAATATCGTGTTATTTTGGGAAATTATAGGAGTCATACTCAATTTACTTGGAGGAGAAGTATGGAGAAGATGAAACTCAACATCCTATTGGTGACATTGACTTGTGGGAGCGTTCTCAGGGAGAAAAAAGACAATCATTTGGAATTTGATCTTCGGATCGTCATTTCATTTTGACCAGGACACCATCTTCATCAATCGGGTCTACACCATCAAATGTTATGTTTGAGCAATCACAACAAGAGGTAATTTTTTTTTCTAATTTTCTTATCATTGTAATATTTAAAGTTGATAATATAATAATCAAATTTTTGCATAATCATTCGCTACTTACAAATACTCAATTTTAATAAACTTATAACTATTCTTTTGAACACTTTATCATTGTTACATATTAATATTTTTGTATTAACAAAATTTTAGGTGCGAGAATTACGATCCCAAATACATGAATTGCAATCTCAAGCTGACACTCAAAAGGACAAATGAGAGAGGAGATTAAGAAAGAAAGGGACCAAATGAGAGAGGAAATTATGGAGGAGCGGGAACAAATGAAAGAAGATATGAGGGCAGAAATGCAACAAATGACACAATTTTTCAAACAAATGGGTATTTCTGTCATTATTCAAGATCTTAGTTTGATTAGCGTTTTTGTTGTGAAATTTGAACGTATGTTAGTTTACTTAAGGTTTTAACATATCAGTCTAATTATGTTTTTGTTGTTAAACTTGAACTTATAAGTTTAGTTTATTTTATGATTTTATTGTTGAATGTAAATTAGAATGGTTTTGGTTTAGCTTGTGAGTTGGATTTGTATTGAATTTCTATACAGGGTTTTTATATTTTTTTTCTGCATTTGTGCCAGAAAAAATCTGGTAAATTTTAATTTCAAGAAAATTAATTTTTTTGGTAGCAAACTTGTTAGGAACAAATGTAAGAAAAAGTGAAAGCTGATAATAAAAAATGTGTCAGAAATTTGTAGCAAAAACACTTGGTCGGAAATTTGTAGCAAAAAACCATGGTCGGAAATTTGTAGTAAAATCTTTAGTCAGAAACTTGTACGAAAAGATAAAGATAAATAATTTAATTATTAAAAAAAAATCGTTGGAGACTTGTCGAATATTTCTCGGAAATTTAAACCCTTGCTTTGGTCGGATAATTGTAAGAAACATTTGTCAGAAAGTTGTCGGAAACAGTTTCCACCCTCATTTTTTCTGACAAAATAATGTTAGTCGGAAATTTGTTGGAAAGTGGCGTTTCTGACTATTTTCCTACTACAACTTTTGTAAAAAAATTAATTTTTTTCCCTAGCAGTGCTTCTTCTCCGTTGGCCCTCGTCTTCATATTCGGTCACCTCGTCTTCGCCCTTTGTCGTATCCTTGGTCTTCGCCGTTCATCGCAAAGGAGAGGAGGTCGTTCGGTCTACGCCGTTCCTCCATATATAAGTCATCTTCACCCTCAGTCTCCCTTGGTCGGACATGTCATCGGTTGCTTTGGTCGTCAGTGGAGCGATGTTGTGGAGCGGTCGATCCTTCGGTCATTGCCCTTTCCTAGACCCTCTTCTCTTTTAATCCAGACTTCTTCCCAAGTCTAAATGATTCAAACCTTGGTTCAGACATTTTTACTCATTCAGATGTGTTTTATTACAAAAAAATAAGGCTGAATCTGAATGAATCTGAATCATTTAAATTCAGACTCATTGAGACCCAAACAAACAACTACTTTGTCTTTGTTTTAACTAGTTTGCAAAGGAAGTTCCAACTTAGCAGTCTAAGTCATTAGGTGTTGTTTTAATAATTCTATGTTTTAGTTTCTTTCAGTTGGAGGTATATCTAGACATTCTGTCACACCCCACCTCTCGTCACCTGAGATGATGTCATACGTCTCAATCTATTGGTTGCGGAAGCATAGTGGTGATGTCTCAGAGATGAGGTGTGACTTACTTGAACCGATATCACAGCACACAGATTCACTTAAAATAAATATAATACAAAGGTTTCGTCAAAACAGTAATATAACAACTTAGTTTATTACACAATATGTTACATTAGGGTTCAACTATGTGAAGTGCATCCTCACAGTGGCGTCACCGTTGTCCTGCAAAAATGTTAAGTTTGAAACGTCAGCACAAAGCTGGTGAGTTCGACAGTTCAGTTAGAAACATATGATATGAAAAGTAATGTTCACAAAAAGTTCAGTTCTAGATAACCATGGGACCCGTATCTAGTTCCTTTCGGACAGTTGTTTGTTCACGAAGATACTACCCGTCGGTAAATATCTTATTGCCTCATTATCTTAATGTCTATCACTAACATTAAGAAGTTGTTATGGAAACAGGTACCAAACATTCACACCAGGGGAGATGCAATCCTCCCAGCAAATGGGTTGTCAGCCAATAGTACTATCAATGGTTCCTGTTCGGCCGCACATGGGTTCACTAGATACAGTTCACGAATGAGGACTTTTGATACTGTGATAGTTGTTACTAACGGCAAAATCCCATGAAATCACACAATGAATCACATGAAATCACACAGATATCAGTGATGCATATCATATGTTCAGAAAATAAGTTACAGAGTACCCCGATGTTTATAAAACATTTAAAAGAAAAGGGGTTGTACGAAACTCACCTGATAATTCAGTAGTAGCAGAATATCACACCAATTGATGATAATATGATGATTCTGCATTTAGTTTATGTTTGATATGTTATTAATGTTCTAACTTGCTAATTAAATCGTTTTGAACGTCCAATGTCTAAGACATTGCCTTAACAGTCATCAACCCGGTATTTAGTATTAAATTACATATTTTAGTGTAATATCATACAATGTATGATAATGTAGGAATCTACACTATTTCAGGTTCCTAATACTAAGTTGATGACTCAATTGATTAATCAGTATAATCTCAGATTAACCAAATAGTTAATATTGTTGATTATAATTGCTAAGATAGTCTCTAAGCAGTTTAATGGCTTAGGAATGATTAATCCTTGTTATTGATTACCCAAATATCATGGAATATCACAATGCAATATTAGAGTAGGTTTAATAACCATGTTTAACATACTGATCTGACTGTTATCAGAAACGTCAGATAATCGTTCCAGTGAGTATGTTAATGATTGTGATTAGTTTAAAACATTCAACTTTCACGTTGCATGTCAAAGATTAATCAAACTAATCACATACATAGTCCCAAACAAATGGTTTAAACCATTATAACCATTGTTATGATTCCATGCAAACCGGGCATTACAACGGCTCAAAACAAGGATTTACCCGTTAACAGTTCGAGTTTGTCACTCAAAATCAATCCTAGCCATCATCTAAGCAATAATCAACAATCCTAACTATATCATTACGTTCAAAACTAAGATTTAATCATTCATAATCAAACCAGAAAGTTTAAAATGAACCATTACCTAATCTGGAGGAGTTCTGCGGATAAAAAGATGATCTGGACTCGTATAAACGTTCCTGGATGCGATCTAAGCATTCCAGAGGCTTTAAAATGAAGATTTTGTGTGTTGGATGATGAAATTTTCGAGTATAGTGGTGGTGGCTTCGGTAGGAAGATAAGAATTGATGATGATGTTGGCAATCTGATCTTTTAATCCACTTGCCGTCGATCTATACCCCAGGCGTACCGCCTGGCGACATGCACCCATACTAGGCGTACCGCGCGGATAACAGATGTCCGGATATTTTCGCAACAACCCGCGCGCATCGCCTACGTTTGTCGCTTGACGTTAGGTGTACCGCCTAAGGGCAATTTTTCCTGTTTTTCGACGACAACTTCGTTTCGCGATTCCGAACAATCCGTAACTCCGTTTCGCGCACGGTTTTCGCCTATGTTCATCATTTTCCGCATACTATCATCCATATCAATTTCGGCAACCAATTCCACGCGGATTTTAAACACGATCAAACGGGCTCAATTCGTTGCTGACGTAGTTCTCGTACACAGTTATCACAGTCTCCTCCTGTTATAAAAATTTCGTCCCGAAATTTAGGAAAGACTTACTTGATAATAATTGATCATGTGAATAGGTGTGGGTATTTCTATTTCATCTGATCTTCACGTTCCCACGTATATTCGGGTCCACGTTGTGAATTCCACCGAATTTTTACAATAGGTATGCGACTACGTTTAAGTACCTTCACTTCTCGATCCATTACTTCAACTGGTTCTTCCCTGAACTGAAGTTTCTCATCAATTTGAATCTCTTTCAAAGGTACAATCAGTGTTTCATCAGCTAAACACTTCTTCAGATTTGATACATGGAAAACATCATGAACGTTACCGAGTTCAGAAGGTAATTCAAGTCTGTAAGCCACTGATCCGATTCGTTCAAGAATTTTGAATGGACCTACAAATCGTGGTGAAAGTTTACCTCTCTTCCCAAATCTGAAAATGCCTTTCCATGGTGAAACTTTCAACATTACTAGATCACCAATTTGAAATTCCAGGGGTCTACGACAATTATCAGCATAACTCTTTTGTCTATCGCGAGCAGCTTTAATTCGTTCTTGAATCAATGCGATCTTATCAGTTGTTTCTTGTATAAGTTCTGGGCCTATTATTAGATTTTCACCTACCTCCGACCAACAGACAGGTGATCTACACTTGCGCCCGTATAATGCTTCAAATGGAGCGCATTTGATACTGGTATGATAGCTGTTGTTATATGAGAATTCAACAAGTGGAAGATGAACATCCCAGCTACCACCAAAATCAATTACACAGCTTCTTAACATATCTTCCAGAGTTTGATTAGTTCGTTCAGTTTGCCCGTCAGTTTGAGGATGATAAGCTGTGCTCATATTGATTTGTGTGCCCAGAGCATTCTGAAGAGTTTGCCAAAATCGTGATGTAAATCGACTATCTCTGTCAGAAATGATAGAGATTGGTACCCCATGACGAGATACAATCTCATTAACAAAGATTTTAGCAAGTCGATCCATAGAGTATACTTCTCGGATGGGAATGAAATGCGCAGATTTAGTAAGGCGATCAACGATAACCCATATAGAGTCATGATTATGCGATGTTCTGGGTAATTTGGTAATGAAATCCATAGAGATCTGATCCCATTTCCACATGGGAATTTCCGGTTGTTGTAGTAACCCAGAAGGACGTTGATGTTCCGCCTTAACTTTTAAACATGTTAAGCATCGACCCACGTATTCTGCTATGTGTTTCTTCATTCCAGGCCACCAGTAAAAATCTTTAAGATCTTTATACATTTTGTCAGCACCTGGATGAATAGAATACCTGGTTTTGTGCGCCTCATCCAAGATGATTGTTCTGGAGTTACCGAATAGAGGAACCCAAATTCGGTTCTTAAAATACAACCCTCCATCAGTCTTGACCTCAAGTTTCTTGTCTAATCCCTTCAACCCCTCAGCAGAATAGTTTGTTACTTGTAAAGCTTGTTGCTGAGCTTCTTTAATCTGAGAAATTAAACTAGTTTGAACAGTCATTCCTAACGCTTTTACACGTAAAGGTTTGACTCGTTCCTTGCGACTCAAGGCATCGGCTACGACATTCGCTTTCCCGGGGTGATAACGAATTTCATAGTCATAGTCGTTCAACAATTCAACCCACCGCCTTTGTCGCATATTCAACATCTTCTGGTCTAGAATGTGTTGAAGACTTTTGTGATCAGTGTATACAATACACTTTGTTCCATATAGATAATGTCTCCAAATCTTGAGTGCAAACACCACTGCACCAAGTTCTAGATCATGAGTGGTATAGTTCTTCTCGTGTACTTTCAACTGTCGAGAAGCATAAGCAATCACTTTATCATTCTGCATTAAAACACACCCAAGACCTTGACGTGAAGCATCACAATATACTGTGAAATTGTCAGTACCTTCTGGTAATGCCAATATAGGTGCATTGCAGAGTTTGTGTTTCAACAGTTGGAACGCCTCCTCCTGTTGAGAATCCCATATAAACTGTTGATTTTTCTGCGTCAATGTAGTTAGTGGCAGGGCTATCTTTGAGAAGTTCTTGATGAATCGGCGATAATAACCCGCCAGCCCTAAAAATTGACGGATTTCAGTTGGAGTTCGCGGTGTTTCCCATTGCTCTACAGCTTTAATCTTATTGGGGTCCACCTGAATGCCATCTTGATTCACTACATGCCCGAGAAATTGCACTTCTCGTAACCAAAACTCACACTTAGAGAACTTGGCAAATAATTTCTCACGTGCCAATAGTTCTAAGATCAGTTTCAAGTGTTGTGCATGTTCTTGTTGGCTTCGAGAATAAATGAGAATGTCATCAATAAATACAATCACAAACTTATCCAAGTAAGGCCTACATACCCGATTCATCAGATCCATGAAAACTGCAGGTGCATTTGTTAATCCAAACGACATTACTAGAAATTCATAATGCCCGTATCGAGTTCTGAATGCAGTTTTAGGAACATCATCTTCATACACTCGTAACTGATGATATCCGGATCTCAAATCAATCATTGAAAAGTAAGTAGCGCCTTGAAGTTGATCAAAAAGATCATCTATACGTGGCAATGGATAACGATTTTTGATTGTTAATTTATTGAGCTCCCGGTAGTCAATACACATCCTGAATGATCCATCCTTCTTTTTCACAAAAAGGACTGGTGCTCCCCAGGGTGAGAAACTAGGTTTAATAAAACCCTTGTCTAACAGTTCTTGTAATTGACCTGAAAGCTCTTGCATCTCTGAGGGTGCTAAACGATAAGGAGCTTTAGCCACAGGTGCTGCACCTGGAATTAGATCAATTCGAAATTCAACTTGCCTCACTGGGGGTAATCCTGATATATCATCAGGAAAAACTTCAGGAAAATCCTTGACTACTGGAATATCTCCGACACGTTTTTGTGAAAAGCTGTTATTGATCACATATGCAAGAAAGGCCGGACACCCTTTCCGTAAGCACTTCTGCGTTTGCATACAAGAAATGATACCCAGTTTTCTACCAGCTTGTTCACCTTGAACTAACAGTGTGTTACCCTCAGATAATGGAATACGGATCACCTTAGTTTGACATATTACTTCAGCTTGGTTAATGGAAAGCCAATCCATGCCGACAACGACGTCAAAACTCCCAAGCTCAATAGGAAGTAAATCAATATTGAAAAGATGATCATTCAGATTCAAGGAACATCCTTGAATAACACTGCTAGTTTTGATTAACTTGCCATTAGCAAGTTCAATAACGTAAGGAGTTTCTAGTTCTACCGCAGGCAATGAAAGTAATAATGCAAATTCAGGAGAGATAAAACTCTTATCTGCCCCTGTATCAAAGAGAACTGATGCATATATGTTATTGAGTAAGAACGTACCAGTAACAATGTTAGCATCGTGTCTCGCCTCAGTAGCACCAATCTGGAAAGCTCTACCTCTAGCTTCATTCCCCGGATTAGTGTTGTTATTGTTTGGACAATTTCTGATCAGGTGATCAGGACTCCCACACTTGTAACACGACCTGTTTGTTTGAGTGGTTTGTTGTGGTGCTTGATTAGGTTGGCGAGCAGGCAAGTTGCAATACTTGGTGTAGTGCCCAACTCTATTACAGTTGGCACAAGTAGGACACTGTCCAGTATGATGAAATGAACACCGAGTACATTTAGGCGACTGCCCAATATAAGTTTTCTTCTCGGTATTAACAACACCATAGTTTTTCACAGTTTGTTTGCTTTGGTTAATCTCAGCCGGAGCTCTCGCCTTAGATTTGCCAAACCACTTTCGTTTGATACCTTTAGTAACATTTGAGGTACCGACATCACTACGGCCCACGGCCGTCTGAGTTTTTGTTACCAACATACCACTCCTTACTGCTTCATCAGTAAGCTTAGTGGTCAACAGAATTGCACGTTTAAGGGTTGTGGGTTCTGCTGCAGTCACCATTCCCCGAATCTGGGGAACCAAACCCTTAATATACTTCTCGATCAATGCTGCTTCAGTAGTAAACATATCGGGAAGTAAACATGTAAGTTCATGAAAACGATGAGTATACGCTAAACAGTCAGCTCCAATCATCGAGTGATTCCAGAATTCCTCCTGGAGCTTTTGTATTTCAGTGAGTGGGCAGTACTCTGACCTAATCAGAGTTTTAAACTCATTCCAGCCCATTGAATCGACTGTAGCTGAGCCCAACGTTTTTTCCTGGGTATTCCACCAGGTCAAAGCAGATTCCTTAAAAGAACAGGCAGCATAAGACACTTTATGCTCCTCTAAACACTGGCTGATTTTCAGTTTCGTTTCCATTTCCTCGATCCACCTTAACAATCCAGCCGCTCCTTCCTTGCCAGTGAAAGTAGGAGGGTTACAGGAAGCAAAATACTTATAAGTGCACCCATGTCGTGGTGGATCAGGAACAATTGTAGTTGTACCAGTGGTATGATGAGTTTCGGCATGACCACCGGTAGCATTGTGTTCTGTGTGAGTATGATCCCCACCAGAACCCGAAGCGATATGAGGTTGATGTGGTATCAAAACTCCACAAGCCGATAGCTGTTCACGCACAATTCGTGCTATCATTGCCTCATTTGATTCAGTCCCACCTGCACCAGCAGGTGGTACAGGGTTTGCTCCCGGGTTCACAGGTGGATCATTACTTGTTTCCAGATTAACTTGTGGATCTGGATTTGATTCAGTATTTACTGGTGGAACTTGATTTGACTCCGGGTTAGTAATGTTCTTCATAGATCTCTTGGTCGGTCGACCTCGTTTTGGAGCCATTTTTCTGCTCACATGCAGACAACTCAGATCAGTTCAAGAACGTTAGATATATATAACCCGTTCAATCACATAAATTCAATTATGTTCAGTTATACTGAAACTTTATGAAATTGAAAATGTGATTATAATAAATACAGTATAACTGCCTGGCACAGTCCAGATAGATGATCAATACACAGTGATCATACAAATGTTTATAGTTATACTTAGTCCTAATAATTCAAAAACATGTCAAAATATTTCACAACTCACATCATTGTGACATCAATACTTTAATATTTACATGTTTTTAATATAAGATCACGTAGGACTTTAAAACGTTGCCTCAAGGAACTTTGATATGTTGCCACACAGGACTTTGTTATGTTGCCACACAGGACTTTGTTATGTTGCCACACAGGACTTTGTTATGTTGCCACACAGGACTTTGTTATGTTGCCACACAGGACTTTGTTATGTTGTCACACAGACAATTGAAATGTTGCCACACAGGACTTTGTTACGTTGCCACACAGGACTTTGTTATGTTGCCACACAGGACTTTGTTATGTTGCCACACAGGACTTTGTTATCATTTGATATCCATATATACTACACATCACATACAACACAATAAAATTCAAACGATCATCACTAAATAAGCTTTTATACAATCAAAAAGTTTTTGTACAACCATTACTAACAAACCGAACCTTACTACTATTACCGGGACTCTATCTCACAATCAAAAGTCTCCCTATGCATCACTTACTAGCACCCTATCCGTCTATACATATAATATCCCAAAAGAAAACCACCTCATCATACTTATCGTAGAATTTACGATAAACAAGAAAACAACATGGCTACAGCTGCCATAAACACTCCCACCACTAACATCCTGGTCTCAAAACTCGCCATCCCCAGCCAAACCAGGAACACTTTCACCCTCTCTACCCCTGCACTCATCATCGCAACCTGCTGCCAGAATATAACAATAACCCTCTGCACCCAGGTCCTCTGCAGTCTCTCCTCCACTGTAGTCCTCCATGCCTGAGTATCCAGACCCATCATATTTACCTGCTCCATCAGAGTCAGGTGTGACGTGAGTATCTCCAGCACAGTGGAGCGTGTATCCTCAAGTAGAGTATGATGCTGGTGTACCTCCTGTCTAAGGGCCTGTACATCCTGAGAGATCTGTTGCACCTGCGTCCGCATCTCGGCTTGGTGAGAGGACTCTCCCACTTCATGAACCGCCTGTGGCTCATCCCGTGGAGCCATCTGATGTCGCGGAGGCAATCCTGTGGTTTTACGGGCTTGACCCCGCATACGACGCAATCCGTCCCGAGCGGGTACTCTAGGAGGTGAAACATCCGGCCTCCGATCAGCAACTGGATCAGCCAAAGGTGAGTGAGGAGGACTAGGTACAATAGGGAATGCTGGTGGTGGCGGCGGCACCGGTACTGGTTCAGGTAGTGGTGGTACGGGAGGCGCTGTAGATGTATGCGATGCTAAAGACACAGCCTCAGAAGGATCAGAGTCAGATCCAGAACTGGAACTGGGAGTATCGTCCACCAGAACATATGGAAACCTCTGATATATAAACCTCTCTCCTTGATCTGCCATCGCTGTATAAACAGAATTCTCAAATCAGTACCATGAGATAAATATTGAATAAAATATTCAACATAACATGATATGAGACGTCTCCCTATCCTAACACAACTATTCGTTCTCTGTTATTAATGTTCTGCTTGAATTAAATCAAACTAGAATGCACACGTGTTACAAATTTCAGTTATGCTGGCCACTCATAACTGAGATCTGTACCACCTGATTACCCTGGCTTAATTCAAAACAAGTTTTGTTCGTTAAACATGTTCGGTGCTCTCTGTGTCACTACTCGAGCCTATGGTTATAGTCTAGGTCTCTAAGTCCACCTAAATTCTATAACCTGTGGCTCTGATACCACCCTGTCACACCCCACCTCTCGTCACCTGAGATGATGTCATACGTCTCATTCTATTGGTTGCGGAAGCATAGTGGTAATGTCTCAGAGATGAGGTGTGACTTACTTGAACCGATATCACAGCACACAGATTCACTTAAAATAAATATAATACAAAGGTTTCGTCAAAACAGTAATATAACAACTTAGTTTATTACACAATATGTTACATTAGGGTTCAACTATGTGAAGTGCATCCTCACAGTGGCGTCACCGTTGTCCTGCAAAAATGTTAAGTTTGAAACGTCAGCACAAAGCTGGTGAGTTCGACAGTTCAGTTAGAAACATATGATATGAAAAGTAATGTTCACAAAAAGTTCAGTTCTAGATAACCATGGGACCCGTATCTAGTTCCTTTCGGACAGTTGTTTGTTCACGAAGATACTACCCGTCGGTAAATATCTTATTGCCTCATTATCTTAATGTCTATCACTAACATTAAGAAGTTGTTATGGAAACAGGTACCAAACATTCACACCAGGGGAGATGCAATCCTCCCAGCAAATGGGTTGTCAGCCAATAGTACTATCAATGGTTCCTGTTCGGCCGCACATGGGTTCACTAGATACAGTTCACGAATGAGGACTTTTGATACTGTGATAGTTGTTACTAACGGCAAAATCCCATGAAATCACACAATGAATCACATGAAATCACACAGATATCAGTGATGCATATCATATGTTCAGAAAATAAGTTACAGAGTACCCCGATGTTTATAAAACATTTAAAAGAAAAGGGGTTGTACGAAACTCACCTGATAATTCAGTAGTAGCAGAATATCACACCAATTGATGATAATATGATGATTCTGCATTTAGTTTATGTTTGATATGTTATTAATGTTCTAACTTGCTAATTAAATCGTTTTGAACGTCCAATGTCTAAGACATTGCCTTAACAGTCATCAACCCGGTATTTAGTATTAAATTACATATTTTAGTGTAATATCATACAATGTATGATAATGTAGGAATCTACACTATTTCAGGTTCCTAATACTAAGTTGATGACTCAATTGATTAATCAGTATAATCTCAGATTAACCAAATAGTTAATATTGTTGATTATAATTGCTAAGATAGTCTCTAAGCAGTTTAATGGCTTAGGAATGATTAATCCTTGTTATTGATTACCCAAATATCATGGAATATCACAATGCAATATTAGAGTAGGTTTAATAACCATGTTTAACATACTGATCTGACTGTTATCAGAAACGTCAGATAATCGTTCCAGTGAGTATGTTAATGATTGTGATTAGTTTAAAACATTCAACTTTCACGTTGCATGTCAAAGATTAATCAAACTAATCACATACATAGTCCCAAACAAATGGTTTAAACCATTATAACCATTGTTATGATTCCATGCAAACCGGGCATTACAACGGCTCAAAACAAGGATTTACCCGTTAACAGTTCGAGTTTGTCACTCAAAATCAATCCTAGCCATCATCTAAGCAATAATCAACAATCCTAACTATATCATTACGTTCAAAACTAAGATTTAATCATTCATAATCAAACCAGAAAGTTTAAAATGAACCATTACCTAATCTGGAGGAGTTCTGCGGATAAAAAGATGATCTGGACTCGTATAAACGTTCCTGGATGCGATCTAAGCATTCCAGAGGCTTTAAAATGAAGATTTTGTGTGTTGGATGATGAAATTTTCGAGTATAGTGGTGGTGGCTTCGGTAGGAAGATAAGAATTGATGATGATGTTGGCAATCTGATCTTTTAATCCACTTGCCGTCGATCTATACCCCAGGCGTACCGCCTGGCGACATGCACCCATACTAGGCGTACCGCGCGGATAACAGATGTCCGGATATTTTCGCAACAACCCGCGCGCATCGCCTACGTTTGTCGCTTGACGTTAGGTGTACCGCCTAAGGGCAATTTTTCCTGTTTTTCGACGAAAACTTCGTTTCGCGATTCCGAACAATCCGTAACTCCGTTTCGCGCACGGTTTTCGCCTATGTTCATCATTTTCCGCATACTATCATCCATATCAATTTCGGCAACCAATTCCACGCGGATTTTAAACACGATCAAACGGGCTCAATTCGTTGCTGACGTAGTTCTCGTACACAGTTATCACACATTCACAAAGTCGTTGACTAGACGGAAACCGGTTTTCCAATCACTGTAATGGTTAACCGGTCTAAAAGGGTTTACATGTCTTTCTTAATAACCCGGTTTGGTTAAAAACCAGTTGTTTCACCCTATATTTTTTAACTAATGGAACCGAACTGGGTAATAACTGGTGGGACTGGTTCAAAAATCTTTTTTCAACATAATGTTATAATTTAAGTAAATGACACAAATAAGTGAAAATTAAATAATGTAAAAAATATATAATTTTGTTATATAAATTTAAAAAATAAAAAAAAATCTTTTTATTTATACAAATTATAAATACAATACAAAATTAAATGAAAAAGTTAAGTAAATATCTTCCATTCACACAAAATTATAAATTAAAAACAAACTAAATAAAAATGTAAAATTTTAATTATAAAAATTTGTAAATAAAAAAAGTATAACGTTACATCACTATTATTGAAAGCACAATTAGCTTTCAAAATGAACATCAGATTGGACTTCCGGACTACTTTGCATCCATTCATCTATTGTTTGTTCTTTTATCGGAAAGTGATAAAGGCATTCTTTCCTCGACTTCCACTTCATGTAATGTTTCTTCTACCTCAATCTCACCTTCAAGATTACTTTTGTCTTGTGTACCCTTCATTGCGTCTAAATGGGCATTCAAGCGATCACTCAGATAACAGTTCTCAAGAATTTTAGTTACATGCTAACAGACACAAAATATCCGTTTGCAGTATCTCATTTCACACTTGAAAACTTAAGAACACAAGATACTTCAAGTTCAAATATATTTCAATCAAATATTTCAAGATTACAAGACTCAAAACTCGAATCTTTCATTAGCGGTTTGTCATGAGAGATTATACATTACAAGAAACACATGTATTCTCTTAGGAATACAAAACTAGACAAAAACTATAAACAAATACAAATCTTATTCTAGAATTTATTATTGTGGTTTGACATGCACCACATTAATTACAACTACTACAAATAGCCTAATTGACTAAATACATTTAATGAGTTTGATCCATAGGAGTAATAGTGTTGATCTTTAAAGCATCATGCAATAGTCTGTTATCACTGCTCTTCCATATGTTGTAGCCTGCCTTGCCTCTGTAATAATCATGGAAAATCTTGTACTTTAGTAAAATGTCTTACGTCATAGCTACAACATTTCTCATATACTTGAGAAATTAATTCTGGTCATCCAAAGCTTTCTTCTGTTTGGTTATAGGATGGATAAATTTATTCTTCGAAAGCTTTTAATCTTCTGATGATCAATTTAATCTTTAGAAGAATTAGAGCTTTTGAAGGATAAAGTATCATTCTGATACCTCTTTGGACTTGTAGGAGCTAGGATTTGTCAAGGCAAGTTGTGTTTTTGGTAAGCACATGTCTTTTATTTTCTTACAAACTTTTCGTGCGATTGTTAGTACTCCGCATATAATGGGTTAAGCCCCATGATGAGGATGGTGCCCCAGTCACAACAAAACTAATTAATATCCAAATCTCCAAGCTCCTCATGTTTTTGCAACACATTTGCAATTTGAAGTTACACATTTTGTCAATTATGTGTCGCAAATTGAAATTGAAACACAAAAGTTTTTCAATGTAAATTTTATTATAATTATTGTATTTTTCTTGTAGTGAACACATTTGTGATGCATAGTTTCATCCTAATGTTTCCAATACATTTGAGACACATTAGTTAATTCTTTTCAAAACAAACATTTAATTATAATTGTTATGTACAAGGATAAATATAAACATAAAAACAACAAAATAATGTTTTGCAACACATTTACAACTCATAGCTTCACATTTTGTCAAAAATGTGTGGCAAATTTGAATCGCCATTAAACAAAGAAATTTTTTAAATATAAATGTGATTATAATTATTGTGATTGGTATCCTAATGTTTCCGGCACATTTGTGACTTACAGTTTCATCCTAATTTTTCCAACACATTTGCGATGCGTAAATTTATCCTAATGCTTCCAACAGATTTGTAATGCATTGGGTTATTTCTTTTTAAAATTAACATATGTTTAATTATAATTTTTATTTACTAGGGTAAATGTAGACATAAAAAATAACAATATATATAATGTGTTACAAGACATATATAGCGACACATAGTTAAATTAATTCACGTTTTGCGATTCAAGTAAACCACTAAAGACATTCAAGTAAAAGATTATTGTCATTCAACTACAATACTATTGGTAAGGTTACATATGAAACAATTAAATATACACAATATATAGTTAACAGAAAGGTTCATCACTTCTCCTACCAAACCTGCTTTTCCAATATATGCTACGTATTATGAGCTCAGACATGAGTGACATTTGTGAAGTCGTAATAGAAGCAGCGAACGGGATAATCCATGCAACTAGTGTAAAATAATTCAATATGATATATTTTGTGCTGAACAAAAGGGTCCAGGTTGTAAAAAAAGCGATCAGCGTTCCTATTGTTGACAATAACAAGGTGGCGAGACCAATTGACAACTTTAAAGGCAACTTGAAGAGGAAGTCTTGCTCAGAAAAACGACCAATGAGGATTGACAAAAACGTTAACAAGGATGCAATAGATGCCATAAATGACCAATAAATACATGTTGCAAACACTGAGAAGAGGAATTTGTTATCAAACACTGGCATCCCGCCGTCTTGTTTGTTTCCACCGGGCACGGTAATAGCTGCTGCAAACATGATTGTGGTGATTAGCACAGCTGTAATTGAGCATGACTGAGCAGCCTCCTTCATCCATTTTTCTCCCTCAATCAACAACTTCTTGTGTTCCTTTGTGAATACCATTTGAGGTGTTTCTCCAAAAGAGTTTTTTTGGATGACGTTTAAAGGGCATACAAAACTCTCAACTTCCTACAATATATAATATCATATACTAAGATACCTACAACCTACTTGTATGAATAATTTTAATCTAAATACAACCCTACGTACCTTAAACCATTGTAGTTCTTGTTGTATTTGCAAAGCTGCTCCTGATATAGGATCCAATTTTTTTTCAGGCGCTAATCTTGCAGCCAGATGCAAGAGGTTGTTCTTAAAAGGGTCTTTGATTGTTCTATATGTATTTTTGTGTTCGCTCATTTGATAAAGCAGGTTGTAAACGTTTTCTGAACGGTTTATCACAGCGTGTTGAATAATATTGTGTCCATCTTCATTGCTATTCCAAATTATGTTTGGGAATTGAGATACAATTTCCTTAACAACCTCGACTGCATTTTGTCTTGTGGCTTCAAAAATCGCATTTTTGTAAGCGGTGGACGTTATTCTAAAGGTAGTTATTAAACGAAGTAACCGATTAGCATCACGGTAAGCCTTTTCTTTTCTTTGTGTGTCTTCAACAAACTTAAGCTTTACCGGAACATGTGCAAAAAGAAGCATTTTATGTCCTGATCAGCAAAGCAATTAGAAATAAATGTTGTTTATTCTCTTGTCAATTTGAAGAGAGAGACATGGTATTTAGTTTGATGAGCTGAAGATGTAAAGAAACATGTAGATCGATTGAATACATATCAATTAACATAAAATTTATCAACAAACAAAAACACAGGTGCGAGCGACATACTTTCAATTTTATTGACGTTTTGTGGGAAGTTTTGAGCTACAGCCATTAACACAGTGTCTGGATCCTTTATAAACTCTGCCATCTTGCATGCTGAATCTGCGGATAAAATGTAATGAAGAAGTAGGATGCACATACGATCGATGAAGTGTGTATAGTAGATTGATTAGTTAAGTTAACTTAATTACCGTAATCTTTAGAAGATATCGCATTAACCACAATCTCAGTACTATCAAACATGTCAAGCTTCTCCACGTTTGGGGAATTTAAATATTCATCCGACAAATAGATATAAGTGTCGGTATGCATATTGGAAAGTGCTCTGTTTAATGGCGTTTGACCCTCATTGTCCTTCTCAAACAACATATAATGGCAGCCATGGTGTTGAACCAGCATCTTTGCAGCTTCGGTGTAGCCAACAATAGCAGCAACATGAAGTAGTGTGCTTCCTTCTGAATTTCGCATATCCAATGATTGCTGATCATATTCTCTAGCCAAGTTCAACAAATTTTCTAAAAATTCCCTGTTATTGCTGCTTGTACCCACGGCCACATGGAGTGCGGTGTTACCATTGAAGGTGATTTTGTCTCTCAGTGTAATGTTTTCGGCTAAAATTTGTTTAACGAGCTCAATTTGTTGACGTACGATCGCTGCATGCAATGTTTTGTCTTTTATTTCTTCTTCTTTTTTTTGTTTTATCGTTTCTTCTATGCTTTCTACTCCTTTCCTTGATATTTCTTTTTGGCCAAGTTCATGACCTAAAAATATCAATAAAACGAAATGTAATTAAAAACTTAAAGTTTAATTATCTACCTATTATAATAAAGGTGTATTTTCAAGAGACACATGTCGCAATCTAGTGCAACCTGAAATTTTTTTCCCGCCTCCCTCTCCTAATATATATTTATATTTATTTAGTAATTAGTAATTAAATTATATAATTATATATTAAAAAATATAAATCTCCTTATTTAAATATTTTACTAATTTATTATAATTTATAAATTATAAAAATATTTTAACTTACTTTATCTTAAAATATAGTTTTATAATTATTAAAAATTTATTATTAATTTATATTAATTTATATTAATAAATATATTTTTTTCAATTATCTAACCCGAGTAATACACATGGTTTTAGGCTAGTATACATATATATACATAGGGGATGGTTTCATTGTTAACGCCTTAATTGCGGTAACCAATTAACTTAGACAAAAAATGCACGAATCCTTGGGTTTTTTCATGGTCTTTATCTATACATATTTACGCGGAGTTTCTTTTATTTTTTTTGTGTTTTGCCTATTCACAAGGCAAATCGAATTTGCACTAGTAAAAAAGAAAAAAAAAACATACACCTTTACATTTATTTTAATGTGGGACCCAAAGTAATAAAATGTAGTTATTCGATTAACGCAATAAACATATGTTAACATTTAATCATCTCCTTGTATATATATCATTTAGTTAGAAAATGTAATAACTGTTTATAGTTAAATTTATTAGCGTGATAGCTCAATGTTTTTATGACAAGTTGCCGACAAAGTTTTTAAAATAAAAAAAAATTATTTGCATACATTTGAACCCAGGTTTTAGT
This sequence comes from Mikania micrantha, assembly GCA_009363875.1. Taxonomy (NCBI): domain Eukaryota; kingdom Viridiplantae; phylum Streptophyta; class Magnoliopsida; order Asterales; family Asteraceae; genus Mikania; species Mikania micrantha. The sequence goes on from CM018683.1 coordinate 71,724,735, forward strand.
AACAAATTTGAAGAATACTTTGCCAGTTTAATATAAGACCATTAATATACTATCTTCAAATCTATATAATATAATAAATAAAGATTTTGATATGGCCATTTTAATTAGACACCCACTTTTATATTTTAACACTCCGGCGGTCTGAGACGGGCCGTACTGGTCAGTACGGCCCGTATAGAATACATGCAAGCATTCCATTGAATGTGTTGGATTAAGTGAAACATTCTTTAGGACGGGGCGTACTGACCAATACAGCCCGTACTGTCCTTAACTTATTTTTTACAAGCCATTTTTGGGTGTCAACCAGTGTGTCTTGATACGGCCCGTACTGGACAATACGGGCCCTCTTGAAATTATTTATTTTATTTAAACTTGATTTACGTACTTAAATAATTTTTAACGATATACGTTAATTTTGTTACGTGAACTTTTGAACGATATACGTCTATTATGTTAATTAAACGTCATAACTTTGTTACGTTATAATTTTAAACAATATTAATTATTTACGAAATCATTTTAACTATATATGCCATTTTATAATTAGTTTGTTTCCGTTAATTTAAATAATTTAAACGTTATAAGTTTGTCGCGTAATTATTAAACAAAACAACACAAAGAGAAACAAAACAACACAACACAACACAACCAGAAAAAATACAAATAAAGAAAGAAACATACATACATATATACATATCATAAGTTTTACATACAAGGAAACAAAATACACAAACACAAACTAAAATATGAACCTCCGAATGGTCCAACGGATGATTCGTCGTCTGGGTAGACACGTGGCTCCGGGAATGGTGGAAGTTGTGACCCGTCTCGTTGCGCATGCTTTGACACGATCGTCCACTGGACCATATCCTCGAGCCAATCGAGCCGACGCTCGACGCGTGTCTCCCAAGTGGCCTGACGACGAGTGTCCTGAACTATCTCATCGCACTGGGCCGCAACAACGCCTCGAGCGGCTCGGTCAAGCGCAACGCATGGAAGACGTGCGGTGATGCTGCGGCGTGGGTCCCTGTGTGGTGATGATCGAACCGTCCCCTCCCGAATCGGATCGGGCACCGGCATCACCCGGTCCTCAGGCTGCTTTTGCTGCTGCGATATGACGGCGAGCTAGGCTGGCTGAAACGGGCGGCCGTCGGGTCCAAAAACCACAATCCCAGTCCCGGGATGTCGGCGACAAGTTTCATGTTCAGGAGCGTATGGCGATAGAGCTTACGAGGATCGATCGCTGGCAGATCCTGAAGCAAATGAAATATTCCTCTACTGTGTGCAAGGTGGGTGATAAAGGTGCCCCCCCACAGTGTCCCGCACTCCTGTCGGTGGTAGGAGGCGTAGTATAGGGCAAAACACCGTGCAAGGTTGCACTGCCTGCCGGTCATGAGTGAGTGAAGATAGAACAAATCCGTCATCTTCACCCACTCCTGGCTCTGTTCGCGACCTGAGATCGTCGTCACGATGCACCGGTGGATGTATCAAATCAGAGGATCTATGATGGTCGAAGCCCGTAATCGGTGGCCGGTGAACGACGTGTCAGAGATCTGCAGCCACCAAGCCCTCATCACTCCGTCCTCACCCTGCATGTTCCCGTGCATGCTTAAGAGACAAAATTCTCAATTCCCTTTCTTTAAACCATTCCTCAACAGAATCCAATTTAGATTCATTTGAAATACAAGGAATGTGTAATGGTGGATGTATTCCATATAAAGCTTCGAAAGGAGACATTCCTATAATTGAATTCTTAGTCGTATTGTACCACCATTTAGGCAAAGTCAACAACTTAAACCATTGGGACGGAGTATCCATAACCATTTACCTCAAATAGGACTCCAAACATCTATTTAACACCTCCGTTTAACCATCGGATTGCGGGTGATAAGCTGATGAAAATGACAATTGTACTCCTTGTAACTTCATAATTGTAACAATCCGGTATTTTCGAATTAACCTCGTTAACTGAAAATAATGAAATCACAAATATGAGGCCCAAGGTAGGCCCAATTGTAAATATGAGGCCCAAGGTAGGCCCAATTGTATTTATGAGGCCCAATTGGGTTAACCTAGCCCAATAACGTTCCAATTGGCCTAATTAGTGACGATTCGGGATTTTTGGTTCAACTTTGTTAACCGAAATGTGATGTAATCGATCAAAAACAAATTTCAAGGGCTTTAATTTAACAAAATAATGTTGTAAATATCTAAAAATAATATGATTATATTCATAACCAAGTAAAAGCCTTAATTTTGACTTTCCAAGTCAAAAATCCGTTTGGTTAACATATAAAATTCGAAATTCATATTTCTTTAAAGTAAAAACCGAAATTTATTGATCTTAATCATCTTATTGATGATTACTAATGATTATCAGACGTTATTTAGTCCATTAACACAGAATTAAACTCAAATAAACGTTTGGGAAGTCAAAACCGTTCCTAATAAATACACCATTAGTATAATCGAACATGATACATCAAATTGGGTTTACAGAACCCATAATCGGCACATTCAGAGGCTACTACAACCAGCAATTCGATCTCAAGGTGTTCGAGTAGGAGAATTGATTTGGAGCTTGGCCGAACTTTAACCCCAATTCGAGACACTTCAATTAGAGATCAAAACAGGTAAGAAATCGTTCCTACACCACCTAAAACAACCGATTAAGCATAACCCTATGTCAATTTTGGGTTCTAACTTCGAATTGCACAAGTTCGATTTCTAGGGTTCATCTTTGAAACCGGTTTGGGGGTTTATGTCTAAACGAGCTTAACAATCAAATTAAAACCTATGCGTAGATTCGCAATAAGATTCCAACTGAAATCCCTAGGATGAACACAACTAACCATATCGAATTTTAGGATTTTGATTTCTAGGGTTCTAACTGGAAAACGTTTTGGGGTTTTCTATTCAAAAGAGTTCAAAAATCAAATTGATTGTTATAATTAGTTTCAGATGAGGCCGACTATGCATAAACACATCTTAATTCAAAGTTCTAATATCGAATCACAAGAATTTGGTTAGTAGGGTTCTTTAACATAAACGTTTTGGGGATTTTATTGTATACAAGATTAAGAATCAAATTAAACCTTACTGATAGCTTCGAAATTCATTATTAGATATGAATCAAGATCCTATTGATCATCAATTCGATTGATTTGATGCGGGATTTAGTGAACTCGAGTTTGCATATGTTTAAACCGAATTGGACTGGAATTTTTATGCAATACATCAAATTAAACACATTGATGAACTCATTTGTACCCATAGAAACAAAGCCCTATAGTTTTAATCTTAGTGGAGTTCGAATTGGGCCTCAGTTGGAGTCTTTTGTTTCGGTTATGTTTAACAATGGGATTAGTGGGCCTATTGGGCTTCACACAATTTAAAACCAAGACCTATTAAGGAAATCTGATTAGAGGAGATGGTAGAGTGTGTGTATGTTGGGTTGGAGGTCACGGGTTCGAAACCGAGCTCCAACAGTTTTTGGTATTTAAATAATTTTTAGTATTTTAATCATAACTCCTTCATTATAACTCCGTTTTGACTGGTTCAAGTTGCGTTGGAACCGTAACGAAATCCCGAACATAATAAAATAACAAAATTCATATTTTAATCTGAAAACTAAATCGCGTGTAATTACGTTTGTTTAAATAAAATCATAAGCGATAATATGATTTTATTAAACGATTTCAAAGTCACGCGTATTCACGTATGCACATTTCTAACACTCTAGCATACGTGTGTTGACACGTATGTGATTTCAAGCACAAAGCGACATCTCGAATGACACAACGTTATTGTTTAAACACAGATCCTTCGTAAGAGGATTATCTACGCGAGTTCACGTATTTGATCATTCTGCAACAATCAAAGGTGCGTACACGACCCCTTTCTTATTTTAACTGTTTTGGGGGAGAAAACATGTGAAACAAACATTTTTAGACACATATCACTTGCATGAGTTAGCTGTTTACATTAAGTACAAACATAGCATTACAAAGCCTTACACTTCGAACCGTTTAGTTTGCCGTAGCGCAAAGCGTGGTAGTTGGAAATAGATCTATTAGGTTTGACAAACCTCACTTGGTAGATGGGATCTACGCAGGTGTTTGACTGACCAAACACACATTACTATTGTTTGTGCTAGACAATAGTGGCAAGGCAAAAACATGCTATAGCATGGCAATCGTCAGCTTCGGTGTCGACCACTTATGTAAATAGTACAAATGACTAGCTATCATGACTATGCATGTGTGATTATGTTATCTGCAAACTTTATATTCAAACTGTGGTTTCAACATTTGTGAATGCTTAAACCTGTGTTATGCACCAACCTTTGTGTTGACTTGATTTACATGTTCTCTCAGGACACTACGGTGCACAAGAAAGCAAGCATGGACTAGGAGATTGAGTCGCATGCATGTCTTTACATTATAGTTATTTGAATTTGAACATTTGTAAACTTTACATTGTAATTTACATTTTACAACTGTTATTGTTTTAAAACGCTTCCGCAAACTTTGAAAACTTTGATGTTACAGATTTAGACCAAAGTATGTTTTTAAATTCATATAGAGGTCTTTGTTATGTCTAATGATCTGAGATCCTGGTTTGTCACGTTCCCAAACGGTATGATTCCGTTAGTTGAAAATTGGGGGTGTGACAGATTGGTATCAGAGACCTTCGGTTATAGCGAACTAGGTTTGCATTTTGTAGACTTAGACTATAACTGTTAGACATTAGACACTTGCTTACACAATAGTTTGTATGCACTTACATATGGCATTATGTAACAGACATGGCATCGTCATCTACACCTATTCGCACTGAGGAACAAGTTGTGGCATTGTCAGACATCATGACAAGGAGGATCGAACCAGTGGATGATACAATCCACTATGGGGAGGAAACACATGTTCGATAGAGGGGGAACAACCAATATTGGCAATGGTTTCCTGACCTCGTACGCAGCTGGGTGCGTGAAGAACGAGTGCCACCACCACCAACTGCCAACACTGCTAATAGCCGTTGGACGTTACCTACTCTTGGATATCCACTAGAACAGGCATTTGCTGCTTTTGTTGCACGCATGGAGCGTGAAATCCGCAACATTTGGGAAATAGTAGGGATGGTCACAGAGTTGCTTGAGAATAACTACTGGCTGACACAGATGTGGGATAACCTCACTGGGGAGTTGGATAGGACTAATGAGGCACAGGCAAATTTGGTGGAAACGATCTGGATGATGCGAGGGACGATCCTCGAACTCACTACACAACTAGAAACTACTGAGTTACGTGTAGATGTAGCCGATGCAAGGGCTGAGGAAGCCAATGCACGGGCTGGTACAGCGGCGATTGAAGCCAATATAGTGAGAGATTTGGCTGGGGAGGCCATGACCCTCATCACTGGGCATATGCGTTACCAGCATGGTGTAGTGACTGGTCCAGCAGAACTGGAAGATTCATCATCAACCGTTGATCAACCAAACGATGGAATCTAGTTATTTCATTTACTTTCTAATTAACAAACTTATATGAGTGGGTTGTACTCATAAAAGTAGATTTCGTGTTTAGTTGTTTTGCATCTCTTTGACAAACAATTGTAAGCACCAGTTTATCATAAATTATTAAGAATTGTTACCTTAATGGCTATGGTAGTGTGTTACATTTACTTTGTGCATGAGTGATGATTATACGATGGGTGTAGTCTCATTATGTATATTTGTAAATAGGAAGATCATGGTTGGAGGAAACATTAACATGACCGCAACGGAAATTGAGGCACTTATTAACACTCGAATTACCGAGACAATCGCAAACTATACGCAAACATACCAAACAGGACCACATGATCCAACGGGGCGACTGGTAAACCCACAAATGTGCACGTTCAAGACATTCTTGGACTGTAAACCACGTAATTTCAAAGGATCAGAAGGAGCTATTGGACTTCTTCGATGGATTGAACAGTCAGAATCGGTGTTTGAGATGTGCAATTGTCCGGAAGAAAACAAGGTCAGATACACTATTGGTACTTTGGAGGGTTCAGCCTTGACTTGGTGGAACTCTATCGTACAGACACTCGGTTTGAATACAACCAATGCCCTTACTTGGAACGGATTCAAAATCCTGTTGCAGGAGGAGTATTGTCACCGCAATGAAATGCAAAAACTTGAGGATGAATACGGGCAACTCAAGATGAAAGGTTCTAATATTGAGAAATACACTACTCGATTTCAGCAATTAGCAAGACTTTTACCTCACAGGGCAACCCCATCTAGCAAGTGGATCAAGAGATACATTGGAGGGCTAGTATCTCAGGTTCGAAAATTGATCATATCTGTAAATCCTACTACCATACAGCAACAGTCATCGGGAGGGTATAATGGTAGATGCCCGAAGTGCAACAAATGTGGATTCCATCATTTTGGGAATCAATGTGACAAGTACCGATGTCAGCGATGCAGAAAGATGGGTCACGTAGCAAAAGACTGTCGAGGGGAACTGCAGGCAAGCCAACTCGACCGTAGCAACACACAGAAAGGATGTTTTAAGTGTGGCATACCTGGACATTTCAAGAAGAAGTGCCCACAACTAAAGAAAAGAAGGGCTAATGACATAACTACAAAAGGAAACAGCAACAACAACACAAATGTTGCTAGAACAGAGCTGTCACGCCCCCAGATTCCCACTCGTGATGTCAGTCCACATGGGTGTGACATGGCCAGGATCATATCTCATGGTCATATAGAACGACTCTATATGAGTTACACATTCACACAGTTTGTAAAGCAATACAAGTTTCATTTAATAAGCAGCAGAAAATGTTAAACATCAGTAATACATGTAATTGCAGCGGAAAGTAATTGTTTGAAACAGACACTACAAATGTTTAAATTGTTTTGAAAACACATCCAATGCACACAACGCCTAAGACACGAGTCTATATGCAGGCCAGACTCCTTAAGGCTTCCTTGTGTGCATCCTAGCGTAAGCTCCATTAGTTACCTGAGAATACATGCGAAAAGTGTCAACTAAAAAGTTGGTGAGTTCACAGGTTTAGACAGACTGAAAAGTAAACAGACATATACTGGGTATGTTAAGTTGTTTGTTGGATACTACGATCCGTGGAGTGTGTCAGTTCATCTTACCGAAACTAGACTGTTCCCGTTTGCCTCCGCGAGTCATCGCTGAACTCGCAATTCACATCGAAATTACACTCGTTATGACCTCCAGTCAACATTGGTGCCGAGTGGGGCTAGTCAAACCCAGTAGTACTACGTAATTACGACTCGTTTGTTACACAACTAACGGTAAGGATAAGTGAGGACTTTATGCGATAATAGTTACACTCGAAAATGGTTTTCACAACATACCAGTCATATATCTAAAATAGTTGCATTGTATTCTCACCCCAATAGTTTAGCAAAAACAGTTAAAGAGTAAAAGTGTGACAATCCGACTTTTCGGATTAACCCTATTAACTGAAAATGGTTAGATCACAGGCCCAATAAGTCATGTAAGGCCCAGTAAGGCCAAAGAAGGCCAAGGAAGGCCCAATAAGGCCAAGGTAGGCCAATGAAGCCCAATAGTAGTTATGAGGCCCAATTGAATAGGAAGTAAGCCCAATCACAAACCTGAAGCCCAAGGGAGGCCCAATTACAAATTCAAGGTCAAGACAGGCCCAATTATATTTTGTGCGACCCAAGTGGACAGATGGTAGGCCCAAAGAGTCTAAGGTAGGCCCAATTGGCCCAAATGGATTAATTGAGCCCAATAGTATTCTAATTGAACAAATTAGTGATAGTTCAGGAATTTCGGTTCAACTTTGTAAACCGAATTGTTATGTAATTGAGAAAAATCAAACCTAAGGGATTAGTATTAACTGAAATCTGTCCTAATACACTTTAATTACACTATGCAATACACTATAATTAATGGTAATAATCATTCATAACCATCATATTGATGATTGTTATCGGTTATAATCAGTTAATTCTATCATAACATTCGAATTAATCATGATATTAACTCAAAAGTCGAAACCGTTTTGAGTCATTATCAAATTCGTATCATTGGATCATAATTCTTGAAATTGAAACTTCAGAACCTTTAGTCGGCTTACTTAGAAGCTTTCCTATATCACAATTCGAAGCAACAAGTTCGGGGTTGAAGAACACGATCAAGACTCGGCCGAAACTTCACCCACAAGTCGAATCACTTCAATTAGAGATCAATCCAGGTAAGAAATCAACCCTACACGCTCTAAAAGTACCGACTAAGAATAGCCCTATCCTGTTCGGTTAAAAACATCGAATTCTAGGAACTCTAATTCTAGGGTTTGTTCTAGAAAACGGGTTGGGGATTTCAACACAAATGAGTTTGTTATTCAAATTAAATCACTGTATTAGTTTCAAAGAATACCGATCAAGTTAACAAACCTTCCAATTTCATGAATCATGCACGAATATATTGATTTCGAGTTTTAGGGTTCTAAGTCTAAACGGATTTGGGGGTTTCTTGCTTAAACGAGTTAGAAATGAAATTAAGTCACACATATAGATTCAGAGGGTTCCGATTAAGGTTAAGGTTATGACAATTTCATCAGAAGATAACGAATTGAATGATTTTGGATTTAGGGTTCTTTGGTTAAAATGAAGTTGGGGAATTCGAACTAGATGAACGGGATAATCAAATTAGATAGCACAGAAAGATTAGAAATACTATGATAAAGGAAAACCATATGAATCCAAGATCAGTTGATCATGAATTTAATCGATTTGATTTGGAAATGGGTAAACTTATGTTCGGATGTTTACACATTTGATTTATCGAGTTATAGTGGTTTATTTTCAAATTAAAATCACATGTAGAGTCGGGTGAGTACCCAGAAGTGAAGCCTTATGGTTTTAGGCTTGATCGGGTTCGAACCAAGGTTCAATTTGGAACTTTTGCTTCGACTATAGTAAGAAATAGGGGAATTAGATCGGTTGTGAATAAAGGAATTCAAACAGGACTTGGTTAATGAAATATGAGATAGATCAGATGGTAAGTTGGGTGTATGTTGGGTTGGAGGTCGCGGGTTCGAGCCCGGCCCCCAACAGTTTTTGGATTTTAATATTTTTTTAGCATTTTGACCATAACTCCTTCGTTTCAAGCCCGATTCGACTCGTTCAAATTGCGTTGGAACCAGGATTTCATCTCGAAATAATTAGAATGATAAAATCTATATTTTAGATCGAAAACGAAATCGCGTATAATTGCGTGTGTTTAAATAAAATCATATAGGATTTTATTTAAACAATTTCAAAGGCACGTGTACATTTGTATGTACATTTCTAACACTCTAACATACGTGTATTGACACGTATGTGATTTCAAGCACACGAAAACAAATAGAATAACACTAGGTTATTGTTGAAACATAGGTTCTTCGTAGGAGGACTGTTTACACGAGTTTAAGTGCGTTTGATCAATCTGCAATACACAAAGGTGCGTACACGGCCCCTTTCTTATTTTAAACTGTTTTGGGGGAGAAAACATGTGCAAACAAACTTTTTAGATACATATCACTTGCATGAGTTAGCTGTTTACATTATGTGACAACATAGCATTTAAAAGTCCTTACACACCTCGAACCGTTTAGTTTGCCGTAGCGCAAAGCGTGGTAGTTGGAAATAGATCTATTAGGTTTGACAAACCTCACCTGGTAGATGGGATCTATGCAGGTGTTTGACTGACCAAACACAATTTTACTATTGTTGTGCTAGACAATAGTGGCAAGGCAAAAACATGCTATAGCATGGCAATTCGTCAGCTTCGGTGTCGACCACTTATGTAAATAGTTTATATGACTAGCTATCATGACTGTGCATGTGTGATTATGTTATCTACAAACTTGTTATTCAACTGCTGTTTTGAACATTGTGAATGCTTAAAACCTGTGTTTTGCACCAACCTTTGTGTTGACTTGATTTACATGTTTTCTCAGGACGCTGAGGCGCGCATTAAAGCTGGCATGGACTAGGAGATAGAGTCGCATGCATTTTAAACATTTTGGATATTTGAATTTGAACATTTGAGAATTTTGTTTTGTAATTTACACATTACAACTGTTATTAGTTTTTAAAACGCTTCCGCAATTTTTGAAAACTTTGATATTATGTTTTAAGACTAAAGTATGATTTGAAATTCATATAGAGGTCTTCGTTATGTCTAATGATCTGAGATCCTGGTTTGTCACGTTCCCAAACGGTATGATTCCGTTAGTTGAAAATTGGGGGTGTGACAAAAAGTGGGGCCGTAAACTCACCTGAGTTTAGATATGCGTTAGCTCAAAAGAGAGTATGTGTAGCTCGCCGGCTAGCAGTCACCTATATCACATAGGTAATATGAGTTTGTGTCTACAAGTGCGGGTCTCACCGGACCGTGTTAGTGTTCAACAACACTAAGTGGTTATGTAGGTCGAGTTGACCGTGTTTGACCGTGTCGATCGTGTTTGACCTAACGACCCGTTGGTGACGGTTTGGATCAAGTGTTCGTGTATCGTGCGGTTTTAGTGTCGTGTGAGGTGTACGGATACCAAGATCATTCCGATAAAGAAACTTACTATGTATGGTAAGTTTCTATTTTAGGAAAGTTGCCATATTTGGCAGGTTGTGCATAAACTCTTATTCCGATTATTCTAGCATGCATATTTATCCTAAATGAGCATGTTATCACATAGCACATAGTTACACATAGCCGGTTTAGCATAGTTTACGCATAAAAGTTTCCATTTTTAGAAAGTTTCTAAAATAAACATATTTCATCAAGTTTTAACAATCAATATCGCCTAACATCATTATCGTAGTTCTAAATAACCCATTAATCATGATCATTCCACCTAACATGTGACGAATCATTAACTTAGCAAAATAAAGTTACTATATTTAGTAACTTATGAAAATAATCAAAAATCAAATCTCCCAATCAATATAATCCTTTCCATATCATTATTAAATCACTAAATAAGCATCTTAGACTCAATACATTATCATTTTCATCAAGCATTTGCAACTTGTGTCAAAAAGTTTCTATTTATGGCAATATTACCAAAAATCATGCTTTTAACAATTCTAATCATCCAAATGTTCTAATAATCATCATGTTAACTTCCTAATCATCATTTTAAGCATAACCCATGGATTCAAACACATGCATGTGGCCATTATCTCAGCAAATCACATACTTGCACAAATAAAGTTACTATTTATAGTAACTGACACATTTGGACATTTCTTGATCACAATCAGTACTCCCAATCATATGGGACATCATCATTAACACATCTAATAACATTTCCATGTCAAATATCATGTGAATCATACTAGATCATACATGCATGTTGTTAAAAGTAACCATCTACTAATATAATCACCAAATCACCATGGTTTTCAAAAAAAATCATCATAGATCATAATCAAATCATCAAATCAGTGATAAGCATCTTTAATAAAAGATTCAAAACATCAAAAATTCGTGAAAATGGTGGTGGTGGTGATGCATGTGGCCTAAATGGCTTGCATGTGTGATTTCTAGAGTGTTTAGGCAAGATTAACCATAGTAACTACCTTACAATGCTTTAAATCCACGAAATAGTGCTTGGGCAGCTTCTGGAACAGCGTTAAGGAGGCTGGGATTGGCTCAATGCAGAGAACGATGATGGTAGAGTGTTCTTGGAGCTCCCACAAGACCTTGATCTTCAAAAATGGCTTCCAAATGGTTAAGGGTGGCTTCTTGCTGCTATAGATGGATGTAACCGAGCTAAGATGGTCGACAATGGTGGGTTCAGTTGAGAGAAATCGGTGAAGGGTTGAACAGAATGATTAACATTGGTTTTATAAAGATTTTTGCGTGTTGGGGCCGTCGCGTACCGCGGAGGCTGCCTAAAAAGCAACCCCGCGTACCGCGGCGATTAAAATAATCATTCTGTTCCCGAAACACGCCGCGTACCGCGCTGATGGAAGATGATCGGTCGTCGCGTACCGCAACGGTTTTCGGAGAATTCAAATTCTCCCGCTCGAGCTTCGCGTACTGCGAAAGCCCAATTGTGTGCCCATCACGTACCGCGATGGGTCTCGATTGAGCCCAATAGGCCCAATTTCATTGTTTTGAACCGAATCTTTCGTATTTCTCGAATACGATCATCGTTTCTCAACACATAGGTGTTGTTCTAGCTAAATTAGGTTCACCGAACCTAAGTGCAGTGTTTTCGTGTTACAGTTTGATCCGTTCACCAACGTTCATTATTCAAGACACGTGCGAGTGTTGTGCGATAATTCCCTGAATTATCGGCGTGTTCAGACTGTTGTGCCACGTGTCACACTAAATGCATTTATTCTAGTGCCACGTATGAATTAATAATAAACATTATTAATAAAATAATAGAGTTGCTGACCTGGAAATTATGAGGTGTCACATCATCCCCTAGTTATTGGGAATTTCGTCCCGAAATTCAGTTCATATGCCGGTGTTGGTTTGTTCGGCGAATAGATGAGGGTATTTCTTTTTCATCTGATCCTCCCATTCCCAGGTGTATTCCGGTCCTCGTCGTGAGTTCCATCGAACTTTTACAATGGGTATCTTACTATGTTTCAACTTCTTGAGTTCCTGGTCCATAATTTCTACCGGTTCCTCAATGAAGTGTAGTTGTTCGTCTATCTGAATTTCCTCTAGAGGAATTGTGAGAGTTTCGTCCGACAAACACTTCTTGAGGTTCGAAACGTGAAACACGTTGTGTACGCTACTCAGTTCCTGTGGTAGCTGTAGTTCGTAGGCCACCGGGCCTATCCGTTTAGTGATCTCGAAAGGTCCAATGTAACGAGGGTTTAGCTTTCCTCGTTTCCCGAATCGAATCACTCCCTTCCAAGGCGAGACTTTAAGAAGTACACGGTCTCCTACTTGGAATTCCAAAGGTTTGCGCCTTTTGTCGGCATAGCTCTTCTATCGATCCCGAGCTGCTGCCATTCTATTGCGTATTTGCACGATCTTTTTGGTTGTTTCGTGCACGAGTTCGGGTCCGGTTAGTTGGCTTTCACCAACTTCCGCCCAACATAGTGGTGATCTGCATTTACGCCCGTAAAGTGATTCAAACGGTGCAGCTCCAATGCTGGTGTGGTAGCTGTTACCGAAATCGATCACGCATGCCCGAAGCATGTCCTCTAAAGTCTGGATGGTTCTTTCACTCTGACCATCCGTTTGCGGGTGATATGCTGTGCTCATATCCAGTCTCGTCCCGAGTGCTTGGTGTAAGGACTTCCAGAAGTGTGCCGTGAAACGGCTGTCTAGGTCCGATATTATAGAGATTGGGACCCGTGTCTGGATACGATTTCTTTCAAGTAGATCCGGGTTAACTTTTCCAATTTATCAGTTTCCTTGATCGGTAGGAAATGTGCCGATTTTGTGAGTCGATCAACGATAACCCAGATGGTATCGCAACCACTAGTAGTCTTTGGCAGCTTTGTGATAAAATCCATGGAAATCTGTTCCCATTTCCAAACTGGAATCTCCGGTTGTTGGAGTAGTCCTGACGGTTTCTGGTATTCAACCTTGACCTTCGAGCAAGTCAGACACTTACTCACATACGTTGCGATTTCGGACTTCATGTTAGGCCACCAATAAGTTGCCTTTAAATCGTGGTACATCTTGTCAGAACCTGGATGAATTGAGTATCGGCTCTTATGAACTTCATCCATTACTACCTTCCTCAAGTCTCCAAAACGTGGAATCCAAATACGATCCAGCAGGTAGTAAGCTCCGTCCTCCTTTTGTTTCATCTGTTTGTCCATCCCTCTCATGGCTTCTAGAGTGAGGTTCTCGGTTTTCAACGCTTCTTGTTGTGCGGCCCGAATTTGATTAGGCAATTCGAAGTGGATGGTGAGTTGTAGTGCGCGCACTCGTTTGGTTGTTTCTTTCCGGCTCAATGCGTCGGCGACTTCATTGGCTTTACCGGGATGATATTTGATTGCACAATCATAATCACCTATTAGCTCGACCCATCTGCGTTGTCTCATGTTTAGCTCCTTTTGGTCGAAGATGTGCTGTAGACTCTTGTGATCAGTAAATATTGTGCACTTAGTGCCGTATAGGTAGTGTCGCCATATCTTCAGTGCGAACACCACGGCTCCCCACTCTAGGTCGTGAGTTGTGTGGTTCTTTTCGTGCACTTTCAATTGTCGTGACGCATATGCTATAACTTTCTCGCGTTGCATCAGTACACAACCGAGCCCTTGCTTTGATGCGTCACAGTACACCACAAAATCCTCACATCCGTTCGGTAGTGATAAGATCGGTGCACTGCACAATTTCTGTTTCAATAGGTCGAAAGCAGTTTCCTGTTTTTCTCCCCATTCGAATTTCTTATCTTTATGTGTAAGGGAAGTTAGCGATTGGGCGATCTTCGAGAATCCTTCGATAAATCGCCTGTAGTACCCGGAGTCTTAGGTGCTGCCCAATTCTTGATTGCCTCAATCTTGGCTGGGTCTATGTGTATCCCTTTCGCGTTCACTACGTGTCCAAGGAATTGAACTTCGCGAATCCAAAAATCACATTTGGAGAATTTCGCGTATAGTTGTTCCTTCCTCAATAGTTCTAAGACACGTCTCAAGTGATCGGCATGTTCTTCCCGAGTCTTGGAATAGATCAGGATGTCGTCGATAAATACGATCACGAATTTGTCGAGATATGGCTTACACACCCGATTCATGAGATCCATGAATACGGCCGGTGCGTTAGTCAGTCCAAAAGGCATGACTAGAAACTCGAAATGTCCGTATCGCGTCCTGAATGCTGTCTTTGGTATGTCGTCTTCCTGTATCTTGAGTTGATGGTAACCCAATCTCAGATCGATTTTCGAATAGAAACTTGACCCTTGTAGTTGATCAAACAGGTCGTCTATGCGTGGTAGAGGGTATCGATTTTTGATCGTTACTTTGTTCAGTTCTCGGTAGTCTATACACATACGGAATGAACCGTCATTCTTTTTCACAAACAAGACCGGAGCTCCCCACGGTGAGAAACTCGGTTGAATAAATCCTTTATCTAATAACTCCTGCACTTGATTAGATAACTCTTGCATATCCATCGGAGCCAAACGGTATGGTGCTTTGGCTATTGGTGCTGCCCCGGGGGTTAAATCTATCTGGAACTCCACTTGTCGTGCTGGTGGTTGTCCCGGTAGATCTTCAGGAAAGACTTCCGGAAAATCACGAACAACCTCGATGTCCTCGATCTTCCGTTCCTTCTTAGGTTGTTCGGAGATAAGAGCTAGAATAGCCGTGTATCCTTTCTTCAGATATTTGTAGGCCTTCATGCACGACATAATGTTTAGCGGTATTCCGCGTTTTTCTCCTTGGATTGAGATCCGTTCTCCATTTGGTAGCTTAACTCGTACGATCTTCTCGTAGCACACGACCTCGGCATGGTTCGCAGATAGCCAATCCATTCCAATCACCACGTCGAAGCTTCCGAGAGTTACTGGCATCAGGTCGATCACCAACTGATGGTCTGCCAGTGTCAGAACGCATCCTTTGATGATGTGTTGTGTTTCGATCAGCTTGTCAACCGCTAACTCTACGGTATACTTATAGTCTAGAGGTGTTGGTGTCATATCAAGCAATTTGCTAAAGTCACTAGAGATAAAAACTCCTATCGGCACCGGTATCAAATAATATGCTAGCGTAGACATTATTTAAAAGAAACGTACCGGTGACGACATTTGGATCATCTTTAGCTTCACCCGAGCCAATCACAAAGGCTCGCCCCTTTGCTGCACTACCTCCACCCTTTTTCAATTGCGGGCAGTCCCTTCGCATGTGCCCCGGCTTACCACATTCATAACACCCCTTGAGAGTGTTTTGGTTGTTGTTGTTGTTCTTGGGGTTCGATCGGCATTCTTTGGCTATGTGCCCGTTCCTTCCACAGTTGGTGCACTTGGTCCTTTTGCATGGGCCGAAGTGGTGGAAGTTGCAGGTATTGCATTTTGGGTTGTTGCCCTGGTATCCCCCTTTGCCTTGGGTGCTTGGTTGTGTGGCGGTGAAGACTTTGACTGGTGCTGGTCGATGCTGGGCGGGTTGTTGTGGTGAGAAAACACGGTTGTTGTTGGGCTCCCACTTTCGCTTGGGCTCCTGGGGTTTTAGATGTTCACCCCTTTTTGGTTGTTTCCCTTGGGCTACCGCCTGGTCAGTCAGTTTGTGCGCCAAGCGAATCAGTGGTTGGATGGTGGTGTGATCGGCTGTTGTCACCGTGCTCTGTATCTGTTCCGGCAATCCACTGATGAATTGCTCGATCTTTTTGTACTCCGGCGTCACCATTGCCGGGCACAACTTGCACAGTTCATGAAACCGAGTACAATATTTCTCGATTTCGGATGCCACCATTTTGTGTGTCCAAAATTCCTCCTCAAGCTTCCAGATTTCATCACGAGGACAGTACTCCTCGTGAAGCATCCTTGTAAAGTTCTCCCAAGGAATGGAGTTTGCGGTATCCAGTCCAAGTGTCTGGACATGGGTGTTCCACCAGGTGAGGGCCGGTCCCTCCAGTGTTCCCGTGGCATATTTTACTCTTTTCTCATCCGAGCATTCAGCCATAGAGAAGACTGATTCCAGTTTCTCTATCCAACGAAGCAGTCCCACTGCTCCTTCAGTTCCTTGAAACTTGTGTGGGTGACAGCTCAGGAAGGCCTTAAACGAGCATCCCTTTGCAGCTCCCCCATGAGATCCTGTGCATCTTAATTCATTGAAACGTGTTCATGTCTAGGCTGTCTATACTATGCTAGTCACGTTAGGCAAAAGTTAGTACCGTTGTTAGTGCCACTCGTCTCACTGGCATGACGGTTGGCTTCGTACTCCGCGAGTACCTTGTTGAATTTCCGTTCGACCATCATGTCGATCCGCGCCTTTTCGGCCTTGCGTTTGAGTCGAAGAGCATTGCTTCCTCTTCCAGACATGTTTCTATATAGAGGGGTTAGAGTGTTAGTCAGCATATGCTAAGTGTTAGCCAAAGTTAGAATGGTTGTCAGGTCAGATGTTAAGTTAGGAATCATAACAAAGGTTTCGAATAACAGTAGTAATAATAAAGCAGATAATAATAAAGCATAACTTTTCATTAATATCAACTTTGAAGTACAATAATTTGAAAAGAAAGTACAATGTAAATTCTCCGAGCACATCCCGCTCGTCTAGGCCAAAAGGAAATAAAAGAAAAACAAAACAGTGCAAAATAAGAAAATCTACTAATCAGAGTCCATGGAGACATGGGAGATATCGCTAGCTGCGTCCCCATCATCGTCATCGTCCTCTTCCGGATCCTCGTCGGGATCCTCGTCAAACTCTCCCTCCTCGAGGTCCTCGGCCTCGAACTGTGGTCCGTCATCCTCAGCTGGAGGCTCCTCGATAAACTGCGCCGCCCATGCGTTAAGCATGGCGTCGCTCGCCTGTACCATCGCCTGAGTCTCGGCTATATCCGTCCGATTCTCAGTGATGCGCCCGTCGTGCTCCTGCACGACATCGACTATCTGGCCATGCTGAGACATGAGCTGAGACACCTGGAGACATAGTGTCTCCACCTGTTCCTCTAGGCGTTCGTTCTGCTCCTCCAGTCGGTCGCTTCGCCTTTCCAGGCGATCGTTCTTCTCGCGAAGAACACGAACCTCGTCGGACAGCTCGGCGTGTCTCCGAAGCTCCCGCCGGGTTACGGCAACATGAGCCGCGAAGGCTCTCTCCATCGGCATCCCAAGTGCCGGCAGTCGTGGACCCTCAGAGGTATCGCCCTTGTACAGTGGAGTAGGCACCCGCTCTGCTACTACCCACTCCCGTAAAAGGTTAGGCAGCCATCCCCAGTATCGTTCCCATGCTAACATCTGGGCGCGCCTTTCCATCTCGGCGTCAACTTGAGCCACGATGTTGTCGATCCTGTGTCGACTCTCTTCAGTCAGATCATCGACTGCCGGGCGTTTGCCCGGGTTCCTGTTAGCATCTCCGTTGTTGTCAGCCATCCTGTAAGTTCTCAGGTTAGTACATAATAGTTCAATAAAAGAATTAACAACATCAGTGTGCAAATTCTAGTGTAGTGTCTAATGTAGAGCAGTGGCTATAGTCTAAGTTCACTAAATGCAAACCTAGTTCCCTATAACCAAGGCTCTGATACCAGTCTGTCACACCCCCAAATTCCCACTCGTGATGTCAGTCCACGTGGGTGTGACGTGGCCAGGATCATAGCTCATGGTCATATAGAACGACTCTATATGTGTTACACATTCACACAGTTTGTAAAGCAATACAAGTTTCATTTAATAAGCAGCGGAAAATGTCAAACATCAGTAATACATGTAATTGCAGCGGAAAGTAATTGTTTGAAACAGACACTACAAATGTTTAAATTGTTTTGAAAACACATCCAATGCACACAACGCCTAAGACACGAGTCTATATGCAGGCCAGACTCCTTAAGGCTTCCTTGTGTGCATCCGAGCGTAAGCTCCATTAGTTACCTGAGAATACATGCGAAAAGTGTCAACTAAAAAGTTGGTGAGTTCACAGGTTTAGACAGACTGAAAAGTAAACAGACACATACTGGGTATGTTAAGTTGTTTGTTGGATACTACGATCCGTGGAGTGTGTCAGTTCATCTTACCGAAACTAGACTGTTCCCGTTTGCCTCCGCGAGTCATCGCTGAACTCGCAATTCACATCGAAATTACACTCGTTATGACCTCCGGTCAACATTGGTGCCGAGTGGGGCTAGTCAAACCCAGTAGTACTACGTAATTACGACTCGTTTGTTACACAACTAACGGTAAGGATTAGTGAGGACTTTATGCGATAATAGTTACACTCGAAAATGGTTTTCACAACATACCAGTCATATATCTAAAACAGTTGCATTGTATTCTCACCCCAATAGTTTAGCAAAAGCAGTTAAAGAGTAAAGTGGGGCCGTAAACTCACCTGAGTTTAGATATGCGTTAGCTCAAAAGAGAGTATGTGTAGCTCGCCGGCTAGTAGTCACCTATATCACATAGGTACTATGAGTTTGTGTTCACAAGTGCGGGTCTCACCGGACCGTGTTAGTGTTCAACAACACTAAGTGGTTATGTAGGTCGAGTTGACCGTGTTTGACCGTGTCGATCGTGTTTGACCTAACGACCCGTTGGTGACGGTTTGGATCAAGTGTTCGTGTATCGTGCGGTTTTAGTGTCGTGTGAGGTGTACGGATACCAAGATCATTCCGATAAAGAAACTTACCATGTATGGTAAGTTTCTATTTTAGGAAAGTTGCCATATTTGGCAGGTTGTGCATAAACTCTTATTCCGATTATTCTAACATGCATATTTATCCTAAATGAGCATGTTATCACATAGCACATAGTTACACATAGCCGGTTTAGCATAGTTTACGCATAAAAGTTTCCATTTTTAGAAAGTTTCTAAAATAAACATATTTCATCAAGTTTTAACAATCAATATCGCCTAACATCATTATCGTAGTTCTAAATAACCCATTAATCATGATCATTCCACCTAACATGTGACGAATCATTAACTTAGCAAAATAAAGTTACTATATTTAGTAACTTATGAAAATAATCAAAAATCAAATCTCCCAATCAATATAATCCTTTCCATATCATTATTAAATCACTAAATAAGCATCTTAGACTCAATACATTTTCATTTTCATCAAGCATTTGCAACTTGTGTCAAAAAGTTTCTATTTATGGCAATATTACCAAAAATCATGCTTTTAACAATTCTAATCATCCAAATGTTCTAATAATCATCATGTTAACTTCCTAATCATCATTTTAAGCATAACCCATGGATTCAAACACATGCATGTGGCCATTATCTCAGCAAATCACATACTTGCACAAATAAAGTTACTATTTATAGTAACTGACACATTTGGACATTTCTTGATCACAATCAATACTCCCAATCATATGGGACATCATCATTAACACATCTAATAACATTTCCATGTAAAATATCATGTGAATCATGCTAGATCATACATGCATGTTGTTAAAAGTAACCATCTACTAATATAATCACCAAATCACCATGGTTTTCAAATAAAATCATCATAGATCATAATCAAATCATCAAATCAGTGATAAGCATCTTTAATAACAGATTCAAAACATCAAAAATTCGTGACAATGGTGGTGGTGGTGATGCATGTGGCCTAAATGGCTTGCATGTGTGATTTCTAGAGTGTTTAGGCAAGATTAACCATAGTAACTACCTTACAATGCTTTAAATCCACGAAATAGTGCTTGGGCAGCTTCTGGAACAGCGTTAAGGAGGCTGGGATCGGCTCAATGCAGAGAACAAAGATGGTAGAGTGTTCTTGGAGCTCCCACAAGACCTTGATCTTCAAAAATGGCTTCCAAATGGTTAAGGGTAGCTTCTTGCTGCTATAGATGGATGTAACCGAGCTAAGATGGTCGAAAATGGTGGGTTCAGTTGAGAGAAATCGGTGAAGGGTTGAACAGAATGATTAACATTGGTTTTATAAAGATTTTTGCGTGTTGGGGCCGTCGCGTACCGCGGAGGCTGCCTAAAAAGGAACCCCGCGTACCGCGGCGATTAAAATAATCATTATGTTCCCGAAACACGCCGCGTACCGCGGTGATGGAAGATGATCGGTCGTCGCGTACCGCGACGTTTTTTGGAGAATTCAAATTTTTCCGCTCGAGCTTCGCGTACCGCGAAAGCCCAATTGTGTGCCCATCGCGTACCGCGATGGGTCTCGGTTGAGCCCAATAGGCCCAATTTCATTGTTTTGAACCGAATCTTTCGTATTTCTCGAATACGATCATCGTTTCTCAACACATAGGTGTTGTTCTAGCTAAATTAGGTTCACCGAACCTAAGTGCAGTATTTTCGTGTTACAGTTTGATCCGTTCACCAACGTTCGTTATTCAAGACACGTTCACCAACGTTCATAGCATATTGCAGCGGAAAATAAATCGTTTGACAAATTGCAGCGGAATTAAATAGTTTAACACAACATTGTTTAACAGAATAAAAGTAGATTGTTTTCAAAATGACAAGACATAATGCATTTAAGTTCCTAATGCTCGTTCCTTAATTTGTGCATTCCTGTCCTCCTGCTAGCCATGCTAGTTACCTGAGAATACAAGTTAGAAAAGTGTCAACACAATGGTTGGTGAGTTCACAGGTTTTGATATACATATAGTAATAAAAGTGTGTCATGTTGTTTATCAAATGTTAGTACCGAGCCCTAGGCCCAAAGTGTCAGTGCGTCACTACCGAACTAGACATGTTTGTCCTTGCCTCCGCTATGTCTCGCATACATAGCAAGTTAGGTTAGAATTTGCACGGGTTATGACATCCAGTCAACATAGTGCCCTGTGAGGTTAGTCATTCCCTAATGGATCCATCCAAATCTACCACGTTGTTCGCACATTAACGGTAAGACTTTGTGAGGGCTTGTTACGAGTTCAACACTTAATGTTTGTCCAATAAACCAGCATACACAATAATGTTTGTACAGTAATAGATGTTTGACTCGATGTAACTAGTATTCTCCCCCTATTTAAAAGCGTTTGAAAAAGAGTAAAGAGGGGCCGTAAACTCACCTTAGTGATCGTGTGTTTAGCAAGCGTAAGCTCCTCGAATCGTAAGCGCGTCGGTCACCGGCAACCTATATCGTATACCGTATGTGAGTTTGTGTAAGTGACCGTGCTAGTGTTAGTGCTCGTGTTTGTGTCCAACAACCCTTGGTTGTTCATGTTTGTCCGTGTCGGTCCACAATGACCGTGTTTGCTCGTGTTGGTCCACATTGACCGTGTTTGACCATGTTTGACCGTGTTTGACCAAAATTGACCGTGTCAAGTCAACGACCCGTTGGTGAACCGTGTGACGGTTTGTGAACCGTGTAGCATTCGTGTAAGTGTTTGTCGTGTGCAAAACGCGTAGGTCGCGTTTATGGACAACTTACTATTTATAGTAAGTTTCCATTTATAGAAAGTTTACAACGCATACCGGTTTTATAGTTCTAGCATGCTCAATAGTCCTACGTGATCATGTTAACACATAGCACATCATCATACAAAGTCACATAAGTCGTTTACAACATGTTTGCACATAAAAGTTTCCTAAAATGGAAAGTTTCCATTTATAGCATACGTGACATCGGAAACCATCTAACTTAGCTTCTAATCATCATATTATAACATATTAAATCATTTAGCATTCTCAAATCATACAAAACGTTGACGAATCGGTTTTTGTAAAAATAAAGTTACTAAATATAGTAACTTTGTGGTTTTGCATAGAATTAACCATTTTAACATTTACAAATTATTTTCTCATCATCACTCATCATAATAATCAATCTAGCATTATTTCAAACATACCAATAGAGTCAAATCGTCTCCTATCATTATTTCGACCCGAAAAGTTACTAAATATAGTAACTTTGTCAAAATGACAATAAACATCATCAAAGTCATATCCTAACCTTCTATATTATTCTAAATACATTAAAACAACATTCCTATACAAATGCATGACCATCATTGTCACCAAATCACCATTTCTTAAGTAAAAAGTTTCTATTATTAGAAAGTTTGCCAAAAATCAACATTTTACCCATTTCAACATCATTTAGGCATGTAATCCTATTCCAATAACAAATAGAAACATTTCAACATACTCAAAATCATTGCAAAACTCATGGATCATACATGCATGGTGATATTTCAACACTTTATGAATAGATCATGAAATCCTTACATACCCATCATCATAGATCATCACCAAATGCATTCTAATCATGTTAGATCATCATAAATCACCATAAAATAAACAAACCCAGAAGATAAATTCGTGCATGTGCACTATAGGTGTTTGCATGTGTGATTTACATAATGCATGTGTGTGTAATAGTGTGAAAGACGAATTTTAAACCATAGAACTACCTTCAAAGCACCTAAGATCTCGAGATGAAGGCGAGAACAGTCTTTGGGGCTTCTGGAACTCTTGAATCGTTGGTCTTGACAAGAACAAGAAGGTGGTGATGGAGGATGAGAGTTTAGAGAGCTTCCTTCAAAGTTCTTGAGCTTCAATGTGTTCAAAAATGGCTTCCAATGGAGTAAAAATGGTGGTAGCAGAGTGTAGGAGATGAAATCAGTCGCTCTATGTCGTGTAAAACTGGAGAAAATGAGTGTGTAGGGTGATGATGAGCTTGGGGAGTTTAAAACGCTGATTTTTGCGACTCTGACGCCCAAGCGTATCGCCTGGCGTGCGGGGTGTCTCCCGTCGTTACGCGCGGGTGCATCGGATGAGGCGCTCAATATCCCATCCGCGCGGATCGCCTGTCGTGGGTGTCTCGGGTCTGGCGTACCGCCTGGCCTAGATGTCAAGCCCAATAAGCTTGTTTTGTTGTTCTGGGCCCATTCTTGCCCGTTTCTCGACCGTAGAAAATCGTTCGAGCGTCGTTTGGGCTCTACTGGTCAATTATTAGCCATAATTGACTTGTGAAGTGTTTCGTGCTTAAGTGTTGTGATGTTCACCAATGTTCGTGTGTTTTGACACGTGTGTGCTGTTTGTCGATAATTCTACGAATTATCTAATCATATGTCATTGTTCGTACTGTCGTGCCACGTGTCACACTAAATTAATCTAATTCTAGTGCCACGTGTACATAATGCATTTAAATAAACATTTAAATAAATGAGATGCTGACCTGGAAATTACGGGGTGTCACACTCCTTGTCTTCTTAGCCAAACTCCTTAGCCAAGATGCAAGAACCTACATCATTACATTCCATTCTTAGACTTAGAATTTATTCTAAGTCCTCATAGCTACTAGTTCCCCTCATAACTACAAGTTCTCGAAACTCGCTAGTATTCGAAAATCATGAACTACACGAAATACCCATAGTACTCGAACCTTTAGAGTTCACGATTCTCAGTTCTCGAACCCATGTTCATGAAACCAAGTTCTCAAATCTGGGGTTCACGAATTGATGTTCTCGAACTGGGGTTCTCGAACTGAGTTCGGGTACCCCCATTTAGTGTAAGATTTCGAGTACACATCTTTTTTGCATAAAACATCTCAGAAATCTATCCAAGACTTTAGGGAGCTAGTTCTAGGTTCCTTATGGCATTACCAATGCATTATAACCAAAAAGGACGAACTTTATGAATAAAGGTGTGAGTTTTAGGCATAAGTTCACTTTTGCATAAAAATCCTAACTTTATGCATAAAACACTTACTTGATGTTAGATGATCCTTCTGGTAGCTTCCCGCGTATTTCCTACTTCGTTTGGTTGCTCAAAAGTCATTTCTTGTAGTTCACGAACAGCCCACTTCGAGTACTTGAGAGAAAATGTTTCCAGCCAAATGTTAGCACATTTCCCAAGGCATTCATATATATAGGCAAGGTTTAGGAAATCAGAGGTTCTCGAAATCGGGTTTAGTTCGAGTACTCTTTTGTGAACTCCGGGTACGTTCGAGTACTCCACTTCGTGATCTTTTATGTTTTTTCGTTTCTTTCCTACAAGTTAATTATCCGTTACCCAATCGCAAATTCAAATAACTGGTATAGAAAATTTGGGGTGTTACACCATCTTACCATAAGAGACTCATGTGGTCTCCTGCTCAATCAACCTAAAGTGCATCTGATGTAATGCACTGTCACCCAGCAGCTAATCCTTTCTCTTTGACATCATACGTCCATCTTGTTTTTCACCTTACCATCATCACTATGTCACCTCTTACCAAGGTCACGTCTCCTCCGACATGTGTATACCAACCTAATAGGTGGAGATGATAGCGTGGAACCAGTAGATGTGGGGACTAATAAATAGTAGTTGTGGGATCGTTCTCGTCATCTGACGCAGATAATGTCACACCCCCAAATTACCACTTTTGGCGTCAACCCGTTGGGTGTGACGTGGCCGGATCAAAGCTCTGTCCATCTAGAACGACTCTATATGCTTTTGTAAAATACATAGTTTTAATAAAAATGATCAAAGTAGTTTAAAGTTATGCATCGGAATATATTGTTTGCACAGCGGAAATGCAATTTAAAGACACAACATTTTTTTTCGAAATACAATATCATAAATGTTTCTAAATGATAGTTCAAATGCTTGCAGGACTCTCTTCATATGTTCCTTGTGTGTCCTAGCCAAGTGCATTCAATTACCTGAGAATATATGCTAAAACATGTCAACATAAAGTTGGTGAGTTCACCTGTTTAAGTAAATGTAAAACAGTTAACGAGATATATACTGGTAGGTTAAGTTGTAAACCATAGGTCCCGAACCAAAAGCCAAGTCTATTATGAAACTATGGCATAGGTCGATATTACGCTCGTCCTGACCGCAAGTCAGAGTTGTCGTCAAGAGGAGTTTGTCAGACCCAATAGTACTATCAAATAACGCATCGTGCGTGTTTAACTAACGGTAAGGTTTTGTGAGGACTTTGTTAGGATATAAGCACACTCAAAAAGTTGTTTACAACATACCATTCATACATCTAAAACAGTTGTTTTCATAGCATTCTCACCCCAAGTTTAATGTAAAACAATTGTAATGGAAAAGTGAGGTTGTAAACTCACCTGAGTTTTGTAGTTGTTGTTTGCGAACTGTGAACCGGTTGTCCTTAATTGTCACCTATAATACATAGGTTTCGTGAGTTCGTGTTCACTGTCATGTTCATGTTTTGTGGAGGTCTAACAAGACCATGTTTGTGTGAAAACAACTTTAAGTTGTTGTGTTTGACCATGTTTGACTCAACGACCTGTTGGTGACTCGTTTGGTGTTTAGTGTTTGTTTAACGTTTGTAAGTGTGGTGTATTGCATGTATGGACGTATGTCACGTTTAATGGATAGCTTACTATTTATAATAAGTTTTCATTTTTAGCAGGTTTTTACTTTTAGTAAGTTTACACAAAAATCACTTTTTACTATTCTACATGCTTGTGTTCCCTAAGTGATCATGTTATCACATAGCACGTTGTCACAAGTTATTGAATAAGCACATAAATTCATTTCAAGTGATTAAAGTTACAAAATATAGAAAGTTTCTATATTTATCATATTTTGAACATATCAAGCATGCAAACACCTTCATATTATCATAATGTGACATTTACAATCATATTTCACCCTTTAACATGTTCCTCATCTACTCCAAAACCCAAGAGGATCACAAAGAGCATCTTCAATCGGCTCTTGAACTGCTACAAAAAGAGAAGTTGTACGCTAAACTCTCAAAGTGCGACTTCTGGATTCGAGAAGTCCAACTGAGGTGCGACAATTCCTAGGCTTGGCAGGCTATTATCGACGATTTATTGAAGGATTTTCAAAGATAGCGCAACCGCTCACAGCTCTCACCCATAAGGACAAGAAATATCTCTGGACTGACAAGTAAGAAGCTGCATTCCAACTTCTCAAGCAGAAGCTCTGTAGTGCACCTATCTTATCTCTTCTTGATGTAACGAACGATTTCGTAGTATACTGCGATGCCTCAATACAAGGACTCGGCTGCGTGCTGATGCAGCGAGAGAAGGTGATCGCCTATGCTTCTCGACAACTGAAAGTCCACGAGAAGAACTACACCACCCACGACTTGAAACTTGGAGCTGTCGTATTCGCACTCAAGATCTAGAGACACTACCTGTATGGTACAAAGTGTATGATATACACTGATCACAAGAGTCTCCAACACATATTCGATCAAAAAGAACTGAACATGAGACAGCTCCGCTGGATCGAACTCCTAAACAACTATGATTGTGCTATCAAGTATCACACAGGGAAGGCCAACATAGTGGCCGATGCCTTGAGCGAAAGAATACCTCAAAACCCAAGAGGGTACGAGCTTTACATCTTACCATTCATCCTAATCTCCTTGAACAGATACGTAGTGCCCAAGTTGAGGCACTAAAAGAAGAAAACTTAGTGGCCGAATCACTAAGAGGAATGGAAAAGCAATCGGAAGTAAAAGTAGATGGTTTACACTATTTCATGAAACACGTCTGGGTTCCACATCACGGGAAATTACGAGACCTTGTGATGGACGAGGCACATAAGTCTTGGTATTCCATTCACCCTGGATCAGACAAAATGTATCAGGATCTGAAGATCTTTTATTGGTGGCCGAACATGAAAGCCGACATTACCACTTATGTGAGCAAATGCTTGACTTGCGCCCAAGTCAAGATCGAGTACCAGAAACCATCTGGAGTACTTACACAACCAGAGATTCCTATGTGGAAGTGGGAACAAATCTCTATGGAATTCATTACCAAATTACCCGGACTCCTAGTGGATGTGACATTATCTGGGTAATTGTGGACTGACTGACTAAGTCAGCACATTTTCTTGTGATCAAGGAAAATGACAAGATGGAAAAGCTAGCCAGAATCTATGTCAAGGAAGTAGTCTCGCGACATGGAGTGTCATTCTCCATCATTTATGATCGAGAAACAAGATTTACTTCAAACTTTTGGAAATCATTGCAAAAGTCGCTTGGTACGAGGTTGGATATGAGTACAGCCTACCACCCACAAACCGATGGCCAGAGCGAACGCACTATACAAACTCTAGAAGACATGCTACGAGCGTGCGTAGTAGACTTCGGCAACAGCTGGGAAACTCACCTACCATTGGTGGAGTTCTCATACAACAACAATTACCACACGAGCTCAAAGGCATCGCCTTTTGAGGCCCTCTAAGGCAGGAAATACCGATCATATGCTGGGTGAAAATGGGCGACAGTCAGCTCACTGGCCCGAAACTTGTGCATGAAACAACGGAGAAAATCGTGCAAATAAGAAATCATATGCCAGCAGCTCGTGATCGTCAAAAGAGCTATGCCGACAAGCGCCGAAAGCCTTTGGAATTTCAGGTAGGAGACAAAGTCCTTCTCAAAGTTTCGCCATGGAAAGGAGTTATTCGTTTTGGGAAATGAGGCAAACTTATCCCATGGTACATTGGACCGTTTGAGATCCTAAAGAGAATTGGTCCAGTGGCATATCAACTCAACCTACCAGCTGCACTAGATGGAGTTCACAACGTATTTCATGTCTCAAATCTAAAGAAATGCCTATCCGATGAGACACTTGTGATTCCACTGGATGAGATCCAGGTGGATGAACAACTACGGTTCATGGAGGAACCGATAGAAATTATGGACCATGAGGTCAAACAACTCAAGCAAAGCCGGATTCCGATTGTCCGAATCCGATGGAACTCAAAACGCGGACCTGAATTCACGTGGGAACGTGAAGATCAGATGATGCGCAAATATTCTCATCTCTTCAAAAAGACAACGTCAAACGCCGACAACAATGAATAAATTTCGGGACGAAATTTCTTTCAACAAGGGGATGATGTGACAACCAGAAAATTTTTGTTCTCAAACACTACCAACAACAACCAAATTTCGGGACGAAATTTCTTTCAACAAGTGGATGATGTGACACCCGACAATTTCAGGTAAATTGCAACTCTTACAACTTAACATGTCATATTCATACTTGTTGCATTTCATTTAATTATGCTTAATTAGATGAATTAAACACAAACTATCAAAGATAATTCGAGGAATTATCGAAACACACACGAGTCTCACGAACGTTGGTGAACAAACAATAATCAAACAATCATATGTGCTACTATGTGTCTATGTGCTAAACATGAAATAGATGTTTAGGATAAACGTTACAAATCGAACACGAACGAAATCGAATCAACGAAATCGAAAAACTGGGAAATGGAGTCTTCGCGGTACGCCAAGACCCCTCGGCGAAGGGCTTGGCGGTACGCGAAGCGGAGCAAGAGTTTGAACTCCTAAATCTATGGCGGTACGCCAAGGCCATGCATGATCGGCCTTGGCAGTACGTGACGAGTCCAGTAGACAAATCCTTATAAAAAGCAAACCCAGCTCATTTTGTTTGGTTTCTATCACACACCACCGAGCATTTCCTCTCAAAATCGACCCAAACCTTCTCTCACCAGCTCCCAAACCCCTGGTAACACTCTTGGAGCTATTTCTTTCATCCTTGGTGATCTTGGAGCCCTTGGAAGCTTGGAGAAGGAGCTAAAGAGCTAGAAACAACCATCAACCACTAGATCTACATCATCAACAGCTATTTCCACTGATCTTTCCTTCTATGGTAGTTTTAAATGCTTACCCACATGCAACTCCATGTGGCGCTTGTGCATGAAATTTGTTGGTGTTCTTGTGTTATTTTAGTGTAGATATACTAATTTTGGAGTATAGGAATGTTGGATTTGAGTTTGGATGGGTTATTGTTGATTTGATGATAATTTTGTAGAACTTGCCATAAAAGGAAACTTTTATGTTGCATGTTGTAGATTTGTAATGATCTATACATGTTAGACATGTCTAGATGTTGTCAAATGTATATTGAAGTGTTTAGAAACACATTTGGGTATTTGATTTTGTGAAAAACGTGATTTCATAGAAGCTTACTATATACGGAAACTTTTGTAAACCAAAAGAGGGATTTTGATGTTGTAAGATGTTTTGGTGAACTTTGAGTATAGAAATTTGTTTAAAAATGATTTCTAAGCATATTGGAAACCTTGATTTGTGAAAACGAACCTTTAAACGGATACTTCCTATTTTAGGAAACTTTATTTGGGGCAAATGCCATAAATGGTGATTTATGCGCAAACGATATGTTCTATGTTTTTAAACGCATTTTTATAAACATATTAGAAGTATTGATTTCATGAAATGGAATTTCATTACTATTCTTTACAAAAGTAGATACTTTCTCGAAATAGAAACATTATGATTTTCGAAACACGACTTATGTGAAAACATCGCGATTAGAGTCATATGATGCATGTTGATGTCCTACTTGTTTTTAAGACACATAAACACACTAAACAAAACGAACGTGTCACCAACGATTCGTTGAGTCAACACAAGTCACCACATAAACACTTGGTTGAGCACACCGACACTTGGAGTTGTATGGGATACAACACACCACAGAACACATATGCACGACCTATATGGTTATAGGTGCTTACTAGCTGGACTGCTAGCATTCGCAGGTAGCAAACACATGTAAACCGGAACTGCTTTACCAAGTGAGTTCACGGCCCCTTTTATCTTTTCTACCTTTGGGGGAGAAAACATTGCATTACAATTGTTTTTGAACAACAACTTTTTTTAATTACATATGAACATGCTTTATCACTATATGTATTTGGGCCCGACAAGCCCCACCCATCGCGCCTCGGTACCAACCTGACTGGAGGTCGGAATGGGTGAAATATTGACCAATACACCTTGCCAGTGTCTTGTGACGGACATGGCGGCAGGCACAACTGTCAGCTTCGGTACAAACCCGCATTTAATATAACTGTATTGACTAGCTATCAATCGTTACTGCATTGTACTGATATGTAATCCAGCAACATTTACTTTAAACAATTTGATGTTTACTGTTTATGAAAAACCTGTGCTCTCACCAACCATTGTGTTGACCCTTTTGCTCGCATGTTTTTTAATGTAACCAAGGCACGCGCACAAGGATTAGGATGCTAGGATGGTGTCCCATGCATCTACTATAGTGTCCTAGGCTGCTGAGCATCTTATATCACTTTGTTATGCTATGCACTGTTAAACAACTTAAATCGCTTCCGCAAACTATTACTTTATGTCATCTTGAAAACTGTTTTAACAACGCTTCCGCAACTTATGAACCTAAACTGTTTTGATAACTTATACATTAATTTCCGCAACTCTGATTTTATTGAACTGTTGTATCCAAACTTATTGGATGTACGTATGAAACCAGACATGTAGGTCTCGCAACTGTGCGACCGGAGACTGCGATCCTGACGGCCTTTGCTCGCGCCCTCGGTGGTCGAAACTTGTGGGTGCGAAAATATCAAGCATGCAAACACCTTCATATTATCATAATGTGACATTTACAATCATATTTCACCCTTTAACATGTTCCTATGCCATTTCTTACAAAAATCCCCAAATAAAGTTACTATATTTAGTAAGTTACCATGTATATCATGTTTAATCACCAAATATCATGCATATTCATTCACATTATCACAATAAAGTATTTGAAATCATCTAACAACAAAAAATACGCTCAATAGTTCCAATTTATAGTAATCCCCAATTTAAAGTTTCCACTAATGGATAGTTTGTTAATAACACCATTTTAATCAAAATCCAATCTTCCAAATGGATTTACAAGACCCTTAACATCATCAAAACATCTCATATATAATCAAATTCAACATGCATGACCAAATTTCCAGACAAAAGTTTATAAAAATAGAAATATATGAACCAAGCCCCATTTTACCAAATGTAACCTTCCTAACATGTTATTAACCATAATCTTATTGACAAACCATCATTTCGAACTAACATAACATGTTTAGAACATCATTTATCATCATATTGTATTACCAAAGTTACTATTTATAGTAACATGCATCAAAATCCCTCAAGTAACAATAATACATCGCTTAGATCATTTAAATAGCTCAAATCAGTGAATCAAAGCTTCATATACAAAGTTACAAGCTCACAAAGTCATGCATGTGTGGCTATTGGTGTTGCATGTGAGCATCCATGCTTGCATGTGTGTTTAAATGGTTTTTTAGTGTAAGAGATCATTAGGACTACCTTAATAGGACCTTGGATGTTGAAATGGAGCTGGGACTGGATGAGAATAAGCTCTAGTAGCTGGTGGTGGCGCTCTTTCTGTTGGTGCATGCAAGTGATGGTGAGGATAACAAGCTCCCAAGGATCCTCCTTCTTGCTTCTAGCTTCAATGGAGCTCAAAGATAGCTTCCGAATGACTCCTAGAGATGGCAGATGGTGTAGCAGAGAGATTTTGGCAGGAAATGTGTTGTGAGTTCGAGAAAATGTGAGAAAGGTGTGATTAAATGAGCTGGGTTGGTTTTTATAAAGATTTAGCCTTCTGGGGGCTTCCCGTACCGCCAAGATTAATTTAATCAGGTTCTCTCCCGAGACACACAGCGTACCACCGAGTGGAAGTTTATCGGTCGTGGCGTACCGCGAAGAAATCCGGAGATTTCAAATTCTGCCGCCCACTTCGCGTACCACCAAGGCTCTCGCCGGGGCCCTTGGCGTACTGCGAAGAGTGCTGGTCTGGCCCAATGGTCCATTTTTATTTATACGATTCGTTTTTCGTTCGTTTCTAGTTATTGTTTATCTTTTTTCGATTCTTGTGTTGTCTAGTTTGTCACAGATTCACACAACCTTCTATTATGTTTGTTTGACTTATTCGATTGTTAATTCACCAACGTTCGTGAGTTTTAAGACACGTGTGTGCGTTTTCCGATAATTTAACGGATTATCGTTCAATTTTTGTGTTTGGACTGTAGTGCCGCGTGTCACACTAAATTAAACCAATTCTAGTGCCACGTATGTAATAATACTCAAATTATTATTTAATTAATATAAAAGTTGACCTTGAAATTACTGGGTGTCACATAATCCCCTTGTTAAAAAGAATTTTGTCCCGAAATTCAGCTTGCGTATTTAGTGTTTGTTATGTCAGTGAACATGTGTGGGTATTTTCTTTTTCATCTTATCTTCACGCTCCCATGTAAACTCTGGTCCATGCCTTGAGTTCCATCAAACTTTGACAATTGGTATACGGCTAAGTTTGAGCTTCTTAGTTTCACGGTCCATGATTTCATCCGGTACCTCAACGAAGTGTAATTGTTCATCAATTTGTATTTACTCCAAAGGGATTGCAAGTGTCTCATCAGATAATCACTTCTTGAGGTTCGGCACTTGAAAAACGTTATGCACACTGCTCAGTTCGTTTGAGAAGTTTAGTTCGTAGGCTACAGGACCTATCCGTTTAACAATCTCGAATGTTCCGATGTAACGAGGATTCAGCTTCCCTCGTTTTCCAAACCGGATGACCCCTTTCACAATCTCGAATGGTCCATGCACGTCAATCATAAGATCAACCATCCAGAGAAATAAGGAAATCAATAAAAAACTTGATTAGTCATGTACTAATAAAGACACATCAATGCATATATATTTTCTCAGGCTTAGTACGCATGCAATATCATATTGGGAAAGTAAACCGTTCTTAAAATAATATTTTATTGGTTATAGTCTAGATTTATAAAAATATTTTACTAGTTCGCTATAACCTAAACTCTAGTACCACCTTTTTACTGTCACACCCCGACCCGCAACAGAAGTCTTAGCAGTGTCTTAGTGTCAACAGTAATAACATATGCATAAGTTAAGTAAGCGACTTAAATAAAACATATATATTTATATATAAAAGTTATTGATCATTGTTAAAACGCTACAAGTTCAAAATCCAATTTACTAAGTTTTAACATCTCAATAACCTGTCCCAAATAACTATCCCAAGTACACTCGTTATCAAGAACATGTTTTTCTTTCTTTTCCCCCAAACGACAAGCTATTTACGTGAGAAACATACCTAATTTAAAAAAAGCAAGTGTCAACCAAATAGGTCCTACAATACGATAGACACCATGAGCCAATAATCAAACCGAAACGAAGGTGCGAACACCCCTCAACATATGTTTTTTTCGTTACTAACGAACCATGGTAGCTGGTCGGGGAGTGGGTTGTCAAACACGATAGATATACCAATATATCATGCGGTCTCTCCCCTAAGGCTAATGATTATGACTACGGGAGCGAATCCCCGCTAGAGCGAATACATAGAGAACACATATACAAATGGCTGCACTTACTCAAAAGTTATCAAAGTCACATATCACACAAACATATACATTACAAACCAATTATATCTTTTCCTGATACGTTTCTCCCCCGGTTTATTAAAATCCAAAACAGTTTTAAAAGGGTCGTGAAACTCACCTTAATGTGTTCCTGCTATCAACAGAGATTTCCAAATAAGCAGATTGTTCTCACTAGCGCCCTAAAACCCAGGAGACACATTAATAATCTAAATACAAGTCTATCATGTAAGTTATTGACCCAACTTAACTAGACTTAAAAGCATTACACTAAGGAAAACAGATTTCATACAAACGACCTGTTGATGACTCGAATTTAGTTATTTATCATAAATCATAAGTTAACATTTTTAAAGTCATATTATTCCCAAATAATTAAGTTATCTTTGTTAAAAATCCATTTTATCTCCAAACTAAATTATTTATACCAATTTGCCAAAATTGACAATTTTTTGTATTTTGCCAACAAACAAACAACGCACACCAAAACGCATATCAATATGCATTATGACCTAAGTTCTTTTAACACTTCAAAATAAGTATGTTTTACTTATTTTTATACAAAAATTGCTGGTTAAATTCAGCCACATAATCATGTCGAAATTTCATGTTAAAACGATGTTTTATGCTATACTTAGACCGACATAGTTTTCAAGTATTTCATTTTATACTTTCCTTAAATCATTTATACATCATAAATTACAAATTTTCATCGTAAAAAAACTTATAAATTTTTAGATCAAAATCAGATTTATAAAATAACTCTTTTTATACGTTAAAAATAGTCAAAAACGCATGTTTTCGGTTAACAACAACCATACTTCAACTATATTTTTGAATCCATTTAATTTTATACTTTAATTATATTTATAATATTACAAATTTCCTATTAATAAGCTGTCCCAAATTATTTTTTATAGAAAATCTCTATTTTCATAGTTTTTATTTTACTAAAAACACTAATTTTTAGCTTGTTAAATCTATGGTTTTTTTTTCTAACCTTTCTTTGTAAATTTTATAATAAAATAATTATTTTTTTAAGTATATTAAAACAAAAAAATAAGATCTTATGTTATCCATAACATATCAATTTTTATAATTAACTTTAACTAGATACATTATTTTTAAAGTTCGCCATTTTGTAAATTAGTTACATGCAAACTCATGCATGTATACATATATGATTATCATGCATGCCAAATTTTCTACAATATATATATTTATGAAATAATCTCTCATACTAAAATACTTATACATCCATGTGTACATGCATATATACTCACATGCATGCAAGACTAAACCATCCATACACATATACATATATACGTACGTACGTACACATACATACATACATACATACATACATACATACATACATACATACATACATACATACATACATACATACATACATACATACCTACGTACGTACGTACGTACGTACGTACGTACGTACGTACGTACGTACGTACGTACGTACGTACGTACGTACGTATGTATGTATGTTCATGCATGTAACCATCTCACCTATACATACATATGTATATAAATAAACTCATACATACATATATATATATATATATGTTCATGTATGTAACTTATTTCACATATACATACATACATACATACATATATATATATGCATGATACATACATGTAACCAATATAACAACCAAAATGAAAACATTCATCCATGTATACATATATGTGTTTGCATATTTTGAAAGATTCATATTCACCCATATATATATACATCACGACACATACATACATACATATATGTGTTTATGTATTCATGACCCACACACACATTTACACACACGTTTCACACACACATTCATTTGTACACACACAATATCATCTTTCTTCCCGAAACCCATTTGATTTAAACTTCAATCTTTGGATGAACAACTTGTTTTAAAACCCCAAATATATATATACATATATATATATATATATATTTATATCTAATAGTTTACCTCAAATATAGTGAACAAGTATATGTTTCTTCTTCAAAATCTTACAATGCTCCAAGAACCTCTGTCACACCCCGAGCCGGCTGGCTGGATCGACTTTCCCGTCGGAAAGAAGGTTCCCGGGGCGTGATATTGTTGTGATAATCTAAATGATCAGATTTTTTACATAGCACATGATAAATAAATGAGAAATGCTAACATGACAATGAAATAGAATTACAAAGTTAAATTACATTGTTTCCTCATAATTTAACTAAGTAATTATAATCAAAAGAATCAATGAGTTTATATCTTGTATCTGTACAAGATATACAAAAGATGATTCATTGTTTTGTCCTCCAAAAGTATGCAACACAAAATGAAGCTAGGTCTTCTAAAAGTCCACTAGCTTAGTACTTGAATATAGGAAACTATACGTGTTTGTCACCTGAGAAAACATGCATTTAAACAAAGTCAACACTAGGTTGGTGAGTTCATAAGTTTCAATATTGAAAACCTTGATTTGTTCACATACACAATCACACTGTCATACATGTTAATTGTATGTTGTTTGATTCACCCGTTCACACAATGGCCTCTCCATAGTTATATTTACAAGTGGTATCTTATCCTATTCGTTATGCTTATAGATAGGGCATATGTAAGGGAACCAAGCCCCAACCAACATCCCACCACATAACTAATAGAACTCCACACTACTTGCAATACAACTACAGATACCCATTTCATTTCACCCGTCCGTCTGTGTTCATCACCCGTTGTATCATATGTAGGATAACATAATAAGAGGATTTTAGTTATCAAACCGAAGTATTGATAAACCCTCAATGTGTTAAGGAAGTTAGATTAATTTAATATGATCCTTGTTATTATTCCATTACTTGTGAGGTTAACTATTAATCACTTTTAATAATAAGAGTGTTAGTTAACCAATTGATATTTGTTTTCAACTTGAAGTGCATAGAGCCTAAAAGGAATCCATTGCAATCCTCACGAAATCAGATTACAATGCATCCGATTTACCTCTACCACTTTGTATTACCATAGGCCTCATCGAAACGGTTACTAGTATTATGAAATGAGAGAATAAATTCCTCAGTCTACTAGTCAACAAGTAACGATGGATTAATTACAATTATAACTGCAGATTAATATCACCATGTGTCGCTTTCCAGACCCTGACTTGAGTAGCCCTATCAAAGGTCATGCGTTACCGGCCAATGATTGAGTACGATCAACATACTAGCCCTACAAGCTAGAGGTTTGTCAAACCTAGGGTACCACTATGCTATCGTCGGTTTAGTCACATCAAATTAACTGGTCAGCTATTTGTGAAGGGACTTACAATGATCATACTTGAATACATGGCACATGATTAAAATGATACAATGCAGACAGTTCAATAGTAATCAATTGTATTGGGTTCATCAATGTTATGTTTGTTCTCCATGTTATATGTTCTCGTTGTTGTTAACAAAGTTAAAAAAGAACTTGTCTTATTACATTATGTTAATTGTTGTGGGAATGATATTGTTATCATGAAGTTACATTATCATGATTATCATTCCTTGTTGTTCCATATAGTCACCATGTTGTCACTAAGCTGTGGTAAGAACTAGCCTTACTACACTTAGTCGACACAGGTGGTGGATGATACTTGTTCCATGTTATCTTGTACTATGTGTTGAGTTGTAAGTTAAGTTTTATAAGCACTTGTCTTATTACACTTAATTAACTCTGGTGTTGAATGATGTTATGAAGATGTGTTATCTTCATATCATTCATGTGTTTTGTTGTTGTTGTCATCATGTTCACCTGTGATTATCTCAATGTTCATTCTTGTAAGAATAACTAAGTGTTGTAAGATATAATCTTACTAATATGTTATTCTATTATGTTGATGAGTTATAAAGTTATATTATCATATTCATCTTAGTTGTTCCTATCATGTCATAATCATACAAGCAAGCATACAATGATAAATGATAATAAGTCAAGCAATATTATCTAATTAAAGTATAAGCAATATGTTAAGCGAAAACTTTTAAATAAATAAAAGTTAAGCATGTTTCTCAGCCCCGAGAGCTAAAATCAGTTAAGATTAGAAAAGGGGCATATGAACTCACCTTGTTGTTGAAGTGGTTGACTTAGCTTAAACAAAAAGTGCACACGCTCTTTGATTGTACTTGTTGTTGATTTGACGATCATGTATTGATTTCATATTGGATGTAACTTATGAGTGTAAATTATAGGAACTCGTGTGTGTGTATGTGTTGACCCTAAAATTGGTTAACACTCGTAGGTCTCGGTTGTCCTTATTCCGCCCCATTTACTTGTTATGGGTTTCATATGTTCATTGTATCATTTGACTTAACACTTGAAATCATTTGTTAACGTATTAGAACCACATTGTTTTAGGAGTTGTGAACTTAAGTCCACAACCTTGCCACCTTTGTAGTAACTTAGTTTTGTAATCCCATGCGTGTTATCATAATTAAAACGATTTAATGTGCTAGATTTTCTCATTAACTGTGTGGCCGAATGTGGGACTAGTCTTGGGCCGAAATAGTCCTAATGGGTCGTGTGAGGGTATTGAGCCGAGCCAATAAATCCTTGGGCCTATGAATGGGGTTTTGGGCCTATAGATTCACATGGTTCGATGGTATGTGTGGGGGCAAACTATTGGGCCGAAAGACTTTCATGGATCAAAGCTGTGTGTTGGGCCAAACAAAGGGAATGGGCCAACTAAAATGAATTGGGCCTGTTAATTTTTGTGTGGGCTGAAGGGTTCTGCTTGGACCGAACGACGTGGGCTGCAATTGAGATGGGTTGGATCAACACATGTTACAATTAGTTGAACACTTGGTCAGCGAACCTTTCAACAGCACCTCCCAAGTTCGGCTTGTAGGGTTCGCGTACAACACCAAGGTTCGGTTAGGGTTGCCGCATATGGGTTCGTTGGTCAATGGTTCGTGAGAGTGAAGGTTTGGCCAGAAGGTTCGTGCATGGGACGTTCGAGTAGAAGGTTCGCAGTTTCCTTCTGGGTTCGGAAAATGAGCAGGTTCGGCCGGAGATTCGTGAACATGGAAAGGTTCGGTGAAGAGGATAAAGGTTCGTAGAGGTGAGGGGTTTGTGAGCAACACAAAGGTTCGTTAGACCTAGGTTCGGTGCTGCTGATGATTCGGCCAAGGAGGTTCGTGTGATCGTGGGTTCAGCCAAGACTTCGGTTAAGGCCCTTACATGTCCGGCTATCCCAGCAACCTCGCGAACCTCCAACCTTTTCATCATCCCCATCGAATCTGTGAGGTTGCGGCTTGTTCCAGG
Source organism: Mikania micrantha (assembly GCA_009363875.1). Classification (NCBI taxonomy): domain Eukaryota; kingdom Viridiplantae; phylum Streptophyta; class Magnoliopsida; order Asterales; family Asteraceae; genus Mikania; species Mikania micrantha. Next base: position 71,763,870 of record CM018683.1, read on the forward strand.
GCTCCCACCTCCTTCTCGTGTCTTGTATGAACCCTTGTGAAGTTGAAATGAAGGCTTAAGGTCGAGTATAACATGGTTTTCTACCGGTTGGCTGGGTGGGTCGAACAAGATCTAGAAAACCCTAGTTTTCGTGGGTTTCTTTTGCTCATACCTCGATTTTCAGTGGCAAAAACTTCAGATCACTTGTACTTCCTTGTAGAGGATGTCGAGAGCTTCGTTTGGACACCAAGAACGTCCGATTTCGTTAAGAAATGAACGAGTTATGATGCTTTGAAGTTGGTTTTCTAGTTTGAGAGGATAGGTTCGGGAATAGGAGATTTAGAGAGAGAATGACGAGAGAAATGAATGAATTAGCCTCATTTAGGGTTTAAATACCCCGGGTGTGTTCGGGTTTGTTTTTGTGGCTCGGTTCATGTTTCCGAAACGTAACGCGTAATTTTACGTATTTTAAACAAAAGAGTTTCTTTAATTACTTTTTGATGAGTTTCAACATTGTAAAACGTAAAATATTTTATTTCCTTACTTTATTATAGTTCGTATCGTTTTCGTTTTCGTTTCGTCATAACGCGTCACCATCGCGCGTATTCGTTCGAATCGTCACCCGAACGAACACGACAATGGTTTTGCTTTCTGATTCTTGTTTTCTACTTTCCAGTCATCATTTCAGAACATTAAACTCACAGATATGTTTGTGTTAATCGTCACCCACGCAAACACACTGTCAGTTCGTTATTCTGAAACAACACTGCAATTATGTTTTGAATTGTATTTCCTCACTAACGGACTCAACTAAACATCCTGTTTTCACATTATTTTCGTACTGATTTGTCGGCTATCTGATTCCTATCATCCATAGATATCAGATCGCAACTGACATGTTCTTGTTATTTACTTGAACACTGTTATCATTCTTGATTGATTGTCTTAATTGTACTTATGTTTTCACCTAATTACAAACAACTATTGTTTATCGTGAGTTGTTGTACTTACAGTATTTAAGTTTTCACATAAATACGTACAACTGCTTTCTTGTATTTTGATTTCTGTTATAACAAACACTATTCATCTAATGTATTTACACACAGTAAAACATGAAAGTACATGTATCGTACGGAATTGCCGGACGATCAGGTATCGGATGTCACAACCTCCAAAACTCTTTAGATTGCAAGTAAATGAACTTGAAAATTTTGAAAACAAAAATGTGTAAAGAGAGATAGAGTAACGGCTGGAAATAGGGTAGGGAAAGGAAAAAGGTGGCTTGTGGAATAATATGGAATGATGAGGTTGGAGTTTGTGAGATTTTGGAAGATTTAAAAAATCTTGGTGTAATCTCCTTGTGACATGTGAATATCCATTTGTCCTTACATAGCTTTTCTTGGTTAACACACGTAAAAACATGTATATTCTGAGTCCTACGGTGTACAAATCTCGTACCGGGTATTAATTAAAATTCGACTTTTATTCTGAAATTAATAGAATATTTAACCGACTAAAATAATCAAATTTTAGTAAAAAAATAATGACCTTAAATGTGATTTGGTTAATTAACTCCATTTTGTCCGGCAAAACACAAATACAGTCGGTTGTGAGTAAAATCAACAGTTAACACCAAAATTCACGGTTTTCATCGTTAACTAAATTTATCCATTTATGATTGATTATTTTATGCTAGACCAAACAAATCTACTAAATTTGTGAACTAATTCGTCACTAACGTTCATTTAAACACCATCAAACGGTACCAATATCTCAGAATTCTAACAAAGGCAAACCCATGCATCAAAACTATACTCTTTGCTAGACTTTTAACCACTTTAATTCAATATACATTATTAATTTATTAATGCATTAGATAAATCAAGTTTAGCACACGACCTTTTCACATCATAAGGAAACATGTGTGGATGCTTCTCTCATTTGATTCGACTACGTCAAAGCTTATGAACTTCCCAATCTGAGATCTCAATCGGCTCTTCGACAAAATGAAGTCTTTCATCAACATGAATTTCTTCAATCGGAATAATAGTCGCCTCATCATAAATACATTTCATCAAGTTAGATACATGAATTACATCGTGCACACCCCTGAGCTGCGACGGTAACTTGAATCGATACACAACAGGCCCAATTCGATCAGAAATCTCGAAAGTTCCAACATAATGAGGACGAAGTTTCCCTTGATTGCCATATCTAACGAATCCTTGCCGACGAGACTTTTAACATTACACGATCTCCAACCTAGAATTCTAACTGTTTCCGTCGATTGTCAGCATAACTTTTCTGCGTATCCATGGCAACTTTCAACCTATCCTTGATACGAAACACCTTATCAGTGGTCTCTTGAATAATTCCAGCTCTAGTAAGCTGTTTTTCACCAAATTATGCCCAACATAACGGCGGGCGACACTTCCCACCATAAAGGACTTTGAATGGTGCAACTTTAATATTCAAGTAGTGGCTATTGTTATAAGAAAATTCCGCTAACGATAAATGAACATCCCAGCTACCATCAAAATCAATCACACATGTACGAAGCATATCCTCGAGTGTATGAATAGTTTTTTCGCTAGACCGTCTGTCTCCGGATGATAAGAAGTACTCATATCCAGAAAAGTATCCAATGCTTTCTACAAAGATTAACAAAATCTTAATGTAAACCGATTGTCCCTGTGAGATATAATTGACACATGAACGCCATGCCATGAAAAGATTTCCTTTTAGTATAATCTAGCTAACTTTTTAATTCTACCAGTTTCTTTAACGGGAAGGAAATGTGGGAATTTAGTTAAACGATCAAGAACTACCCAAATAGTGTCATAACCACCTTACGTTCGAGGTAATTTCGTTATGAAATCCATTGTAATACATTCCCGCTTCCATTCTAGGATCTCAGGATGCTGTAAAAGTCCAGATGGGTTTTGATGTTCTGTGTTTACCCTGGAATTAGACATTTACCAACATATTAGGCGATTTCTCATTTCATATTAGGCCACCAATAAAATTCTTTCAAACCTTTATACATCTTGTACAACCTTGGAGGTGTGAGGGATATGAATGTAGTACACCTAAAGTTATATGAATAAACTTTTTAAGATAAGTATCCCTAAAGTTAAAGTTTTAAGTCCTATTCTATGGGTTTCTTAAATGGCATGTGTCTATAGTTGAAGGGTAATTTGAGAATGCTTATTTATTTTTTCAAATAGATATTCTTAGAACTTTTGCTAAATAAATATACAATATTGAATATTTTGTCTATTATAAGTCTTTTGTATTAATACTACAAATAATTTTATTTGGGTTTGTTGAATAATAGTTATTCACATTTTATTTAAATTAATTAAGTAAAATATATTTTAATAACTTACAATTGATTTTATAGAATAATGCATACTTATTTAGAATAATTATGCTTGATTATTCTTTAATTTTGTCTAATTAGGTTTATTTTATTATAAGTTTTTTTATTGAACTAATAGTGCTAAATATTTTGATTAAAAATAGGCTTGAATAATCTTATAAAATTAATTACATACTTTTTGTAAATTAATTATATAATTTATTTTGTTTTATAAAACTTTTGCTAACTAAATGATTTGAAATTACAATTAAATTTATAAATTTCCTTTAATTCAATAATTTTATATAAATAAAGTATATTTTGAAATTATTTACTTTTTTGAATATTTTTAAAAAATTAATTTTAAATTTTCTTCACAGAGTTTATAGTTTTTACACAATATTAATTTTGTAAAATTATTATTACTTTGTTTTAAAAATAGTCTTTATTAATATTATGAAAATTTATAAAATCCCAAAAATATATGTGTGTTATCTCATTCACGGCTTTTTATAAAATATTTTCCTGAATTTAATACTTTTAAATGGTTTTTAACTTAGTTTGGCAGTTTAAATAGTAAAAATTAATTAAATAATTTCTCAGAACTAAAAAAAAATTAACAGAATGTTTTCAATGATATTTATAGAATTTGGAAATGTTTTTTTATATAATGTTTACATCAAAAGAATATGTTGGAAAATGGATGAAATGTAAAAAAATCGGTTTAACCCGCATTAGGCGGGTTTCAAACCCGTGCCAACACTTTGACCCGGTATCTTACCTATCGGTTAGGGGTGTGGCTCGCTGATATCCTTTGATTTGGCTTATACTTATGTTGGTTCTCAAATCAATGCCCAATTCAGATAAACCTTAAAGTTCTCATCACTCGAATTGGATTCGTACGGTGTTTGTGAGTCCTTTGATTGATGGGGCTTTTGAACTATGTGTAAAAACAATTAGAATGAAATAGATAATTGCCAGGTTCCGATTAAATTTCTGTGCGATTTACCTCCCTAATGTTGGCCGTGGAACCGGTCGATGAGGGACGCCTAATGGCGGTATTCACCATTTTTTTAAAGAACACGTGGATTGAATGTCGCGGATCAAATCTGATGATGTAAAGTGTTTTAGGTGGGGTTTTTAGTACGAACAATTTAGAAGGGAGTCGTCAGGATATGCCAATGTTTAATTTCGTCTAACTAATTTGGTTACGCTCGATTACGTTTTATATATTTATGAGAAGTTCTTAGTTAATATTCACGTGTCAATTCACTGTTACTTTTGGAATGAAATCGACGAATTGATTTGTGATTGAACTGTAAGAATGTATTGTTTGTAATTTGAATTTTTAAACCGCGTCACTTCAAATGTTGAGGTACACACGGAAGACCTATGTTTCATTGGGGAATCAATTTGGGAATGAGATAAGGAATAAAGCTAGGCAGCTTTGCTCCCGAGAATGTAGAGTAATCTTCCTTTTTGACCTAAACTTCCTTCACTAATAATCAGATTTTGGAAATTTCTAAGTTTGACCCCTCAAATATATTAGATTTTATTATTTCATGTCTTAAACCTTTTTGAAAATTTATAAAAATCACTACTAAGTATTTTTGTATAAAACTTCGTAAGTTATAAAATTTCGTTTACGAATATTATTATTATTATTATTATTATTATTATTATTATTATTATTATTATTTATGAAATTTTTTTGAGCGACGACGATCCTACATACTATGTATGTTGTCTTAACAGAGCCCACCGAGCAGAGGTAAGATGCAACCACATCAGATGCGTGAGAACCATCTGGAATGGGTAAGCCTCGCCCCCATTAGTTCAGAACCTAAGATTAAGCTCAAAATTATTTACATCACCTCGATGTCCTTTAACTCACCCCTGGCAGGACTCGAACCCTATGCATATATCTTTATAATTATGCACAATAATTTTTACTTCAATCTTATCAATTTTTTTTATAAAATAACCATAGTTACATTGTTATTATGCATATAATTTTACATAATAAATCTCATAAAAATATTTATTAGCATGTTTTATCAAATTAGCTTATTAAAATTTTTAATAAAATTTGTTGTGTTTTATTTGCATATATATATATTTGTTATGTGTGTGTATACATGTGTATGTGTGTTTATTAGTACAAGAATCCACGAATTCCGTATAACTTTATTTTGCTACAGTTTAGCACAATTACGTTTTGAATTCAAAACATAGAATCATAAGGTTACAGACTTCCATACTTTAGAGAATTTAGCCCTAAAATTTATTTGGATGACCGTTTACCTAAGGAAATAATTGTTTTCATTTTATAAGATAATAGTGAAATTTATAATTTTTCTTAGTTTGATGTATTTAAACATCTAGGACCTACGATAATTGCTGGATCGACTAGGCGCTCAAAACAAGATTGTTTAGGCCATGTTCTTGGTTATTTTGTTAGACTCAGTTATTACCAAATTTTCTTTGATCGTCTTACTGAACTTTTGCTCTCTATGGTTTTCTTGCTAAGGAAGTTTTACTAGGGTTTTCTGGAAAGCACACCCAAGGCAAAAAGAATATTCAACAAAATCCTTAAAGTTTCAAGGAATGTCTAACAAAATAACTTACAAACACAGAACAAAATTACAAGCACCGAAAAAAGTAAATTACTAAACAACGGAAAGTAAAATTACAAATAACGGAATAAAAACCTAAAATAAAGTCTTCAATGGTTCTATAGCCTTTAGTCATCCATGGTTTGTTCTTTCGTTCTTGTTCATCCACTGTTATCTTTAATGATTGATCTCCACTTGCAGATCCACAGATATTTTCAAGGACTTTGTGGTTGGGGGTTCAGGTGTCACACCCCCACCTATTGTTAGTCGATGATGATGTCACTATGACTCTGAGAAGGTTGCGGAAACATAGTGGTGATGTCTCAGAGATGGGGTGTAACTTACTTAATTCAGCAGTATCACAACACACAAGTTTAACTTAAAGACAATACAATACAATACAAGGATAATAACTTCATTACAAGCCACACGTTACTGTTCACAACTTAAACACACTAACAAACTGAGCTACTTAGTTCACAAGTGCCTGATAGTGCATTTCTCACCTGTGGTCACTGTCTACCTACAAAAGTTTGTAAGTTTGAAAAGTCAGCACCAAGCTGGTAAGTTCGTTATGAATGATCCAGCACAATATGATACGATATTAAAGTTATTGATACACAGTGGCAAAGATAACCATGAGACCCATATCTAGTTCCTTTCGAACGAAATGTTCTGTTCTGTAAAGATACTACCCATCGGTACATATCTTAGTGCCTCGTTCTTAATGTCTATCACATACATTAAGCTTTTACTGGAAATAGGTAACAAACATTTACACCAAGGGGAGTTGTAAGCTCCCAGCAAATGGGTTGTTAGCTAATAGTACTATCATTGTTTCCTGTTCGGCCTCACATGGGTTCACTAGATACAGTTCGATATATGAGGACTTTTTGATATTGTGATAGAAAGTAACGTGCAAAATCCCATGAAATCCAATGAAATCACATAGATAACAGTGAAGCATATCATATGTTTAAGAAAAGTTTCACAATAATACCCCAATGTTTGTAAAACATTAAAAAAAGGTGTTGTACGAAACTCACCTGAAGTGTCGAAGTCAACAGTTAATACTCAGACTTGTGTTTGTAGTTCAGTTCTGCATTAGTTAAGATTTTATACGTTATTTGTGTTTTAACTTGTTTATTAGATTTTTCTTAACATTCAATGCCAAGGACATTGCAATTCAAGTCATCAAACTAATATTAAATCCTTAATCAGTTGTTTTAAGTGAATATCATACAATATATGATAATATGGGAACCTATAATGATTTAGGTTCCTCATACAAGGTTGATGACTCATTGGATTAGTCAAGATGTTCTCAGATTAACCAAATAGGTATGGTCATTAATAATTTTACCGAAACAGTTTCCCGATGGATTTCTGATTTAGGAATAGTCATTTCTTGTTATTGATCATTTCATTATCATGAAACATAGGAATATAATATTGGAATAGGTTTAATAACCATATTCAATATACTAATCTGACTGTAAACATAAACATCATATCATTATTCCAATGATTATCTAAACTCTTGTCATTAGTTGAAACACTTGGATTTGATCTAGAATTTCAAGGGATGATCAAGACAATCACAATCATTGTTATAATCAAATGGTTAAAACCATTATAATATATGATATAATTTCATGATAATCGGACATTACAACGGATCAAAACAAGCATTTCACCGTTAACATATCGAGTTCTTTGTTTCTAACAATTCCTATCCATCATCTAGGAAATAATCAACAACAATAACCATTGCATTACGTTCAAAAACTAGGTCTAATCCATACATTATCAAACTAGTAGGAGAAAACGAATCGTTACCTGTTCGAGCAGATTTCCGGATGAAAAACAATGATCAGATGTTGTAGACTTGATTCCTAGCTTGATTGTGATGATCATGTGGCTTTAAAACCAGATTTTGAAGGTATATGGTCAATCACATCGTCTCTGAAGTGGGTAGGTTCGAGAAAGAAAAAGAAATTATATGTTTGCATTCAATCTGCTGATTCTAGCAAATATATCTGGACCGCCATATCTTCGCATACCGCCAAGAGGGCTTGATTGGAGCTTGGCGTACCGCAAAGAAATCCGGAGGACTTTTAGATATTTTGGACTCATCGCGTACCGCAAGAAGGCTCAAAACCTCCTTGGCGTACCGCAAAGAGTTTCGGAGCACAATAATTTTGAATTTTTCTTGTTTTTACGATTTCGGAGAATCGCGAACTCCGTTTTTTTGCACGATTTTCACCCACGTTCACGATTTCTCGCATATTTCAAATCATCATGAATATACGATTGTATTATTAACGCGGATTTCACGATGACGTGGACTTTCAACCTAATTGTCACATTAGGGGTTGTTTTTTTTTTTTTTTGTTTTGGATAAAGGGCATTTTTCCTAGAAAAATATATAACAACAAAAGGAGAAAATATATAACAAACATAATTCCTAAAACATGCTTTAGGAACCCAAAAAACAGAATGGATAAACTTCCCAATCACACCCCAACTATACAAAAGCGGGTATATAACTCTAAAGATAATAACAGTAGCCCTATACAACGTACAAGTACTAACAAAATAATACACATGGAGAAGCAACTTGACAACACACTTGATCCGATGATGCAGAGCAGTAAACTGGCCAAAAGGAGTAACAAGGATCATTATGCATCTCCTTCCAAGTATACATGTATTGCAGACTAACCCAGTAAGCTAAGCCCAAGATCTTCAAGGCCCAACCATGTAATCTTCACATCCTTAGCATACACATCATATACAGCCCAAATAAACCAGCCAACCAGCCCACACCAAAATAAGCCCAAGATTTTAACAGCCATTTGAAAACAGAAAATGAACCAACGACGTATCCAAAGCCCATTTGGTACTAGTAACAGCCACTGATCACCCTTACAATCAATATAATAGCAGTCAAATTGCCAGCAGAAATCCAAAAGATGACCCACAAAAGCAGCAAGCTTGCTGCACCTACTGACCCACCACATACCCTTAAGCTGACCACAAGGGAAGTCAACCTTCCAGCTACCCAAATGACAACTCCTAATATGAAGGGAATAGGCTGCATCCAACAGGCTACCCAAGCTACTAGATCCCCCATAGGTAGCCCCTTAAGTCCACATAACCCCCATGTCACCTGGTACCCAATGTAACTCCAGTACAAGCCCAAGCCAAGGCTGTCCCCATTAGCATTTAAATCATTTTCCAACAGGTTCTTATGCAACAGGACCCTGTCAATAAAGCAGCCCCTTCCCCAACCCATATTAAGCCACTAGAGAATGTCAGTGTAAACCCCTTTATACCTGTCCCAACCCTGAAGACTAATAACCCAAAAACAAAGCCTAGCTCCACTGTTGCACCCAGCAATTATGCAATCTTTCCGGGTCAACCCAGCCCTATAACCCCCCAGCAATAACCATGTCCAGCCCTCCGAGTAAGTCACAGTTGAAATCATAAATACCCACCTCACCTCTACTCTCATCGCTCAGAAAAAAAAATTAATATAGTTCCCAATCCAATCCCAACTATCACCCCAACATCTCACTTTGTATTTATCAGTCCCATCCCTTATGCACCTATCCCTACCTTCTCTCAACACTGTACTAATGAGATAATACAAACTAATAGTAATATAAATTTTAATAAGGATTATCATTGCAATTCCAATCTCTTTCCAGTTTAACAAACCTCTAAAGAAACTAATCATCTGAAATCTCATATAGTCCAATTGATGCATCTTAACTTCCCAAAGGGTCTCAAACCTATATGTTCCCATTAGGTTGAGGATCATCCAACTAATTGCACGAAAAAGGAAACCCAGCCTTATCCCAAATAAATCCAGCTTGGACAACCGAAGCTGATATTTTGAAACGAAGCCCACCCAATCTTAACTTAACCGAGTCAAAGATCAAGGCCACAATCTGATCCACCGATCTCTTCCTATTTTCATTTATTCTAAGATTTCGTTCCTGCCAAACAAAATACACAGTGGCAGCCAACACCAACCGATTAATGACACTCCAAATAGAATTATTCAGATTATGGTTCGATATCTCATTTAACAGTTGGTGCCAATTATCAACCATTGTTCCCCATCTGGTCCTTTGAACAGTCTGATTCCAAATTTGATTAGGGAAATGACATTCAAAAAATAAATGTTCATGGGAATCTTGAACATTATTGCAAAAGACACACTGCAAGAAAGGTCCCTGGCCACCTGTTCACTGTATCATTAGTTTTGAGTTTACCCTTGATAGCGAGCCAAAGAATAAAGGCATGTCTGGGAAGATTTTAATTGAAACAAACCACCTTTTCCCAAGGCATTTCCACGCCTACATCCTGAATATCAGCCCAAATATTACCAACATGAAAAGGGACTATCACTCCTTTCTTGGTCTTCCAAATGATCCTGTCCAAATGGTTGGTGATTGTGGGGCAATTTTGGGGGGAAAATATGTTTGGGAACCTACTAGACCAATCCAAAGGCATGTTACATCTGTTATCCCTTATGAGATCCTCCACACAGGTGTTGTGTGTGAAATCTCTTTCATTCATGTTTCTATGAGTCAAGGTATTACAATGGGACCCATGGGGTGCCAATTATCAAACAAAGCCGAGGTGCTTTTGCCATTGCCTATGACATGAATGATATGGTCTCTTAAGACATCCCTATTCTGTAGGATCATCCTCCAGCTCCAAGCATCCCCATCTTTAACACCAACATCCCAAAAATTTCTCCCCCGTAATCTATAAGTGGAAATTCATTTGACCCATAAGGAATCTTTACGGGTAATTAAGTTCCATGTGTGTTTGGCTATCAACTCTTTATTCCGAGTTCTAAGACTATTTAAACCTAGGCCTCCATGTTTAAGGGGAACACAACAATCCTTCCATTTAACTTTGGCTTTCCCCCTTTCATTTCATCATGCACCAAAGGAAACCACGCATAGACCGCTCTATATCCTTGATCACAGACACAGGCAAGATGAACACCGAAGACCAGTACACTTGTAAGGAGCAGATCACATCTTTAATAAGAAGAAGACGACATGTAAAAGACAAAAACTTATTCTTCCAATCCTTAAACTACTTGTTAACCTTATCAAGCAAAGGGGAGCAGTCTCTCAGAAAGAGCATAGAAGAAATAAGAGGCACACCAAGATATCTATCTGGGAGTTCACCAACCCTGAACTGGAAGATATCCCTCAATTTGTCTCTTCACTTGGGCAGTCACATTTTCAAAATATATTGTGCTCTTAGGGATGTTGGGAGTCAATCTAGATATATCCTTAAAGTCATATAAGGCATCCATGAGGATTTGGACAGAGTCAACATCCCCATGGTCAAACAAAAGGAGATCATCAGCAAAACACAAGTGGGTAAGGCCCAGCTTTCCACATTTCTAATGGAACTTGAAATTAGGATTAGCCTTGACATTCCTCTCAATCATCAACGAAAGGACCTCCATAACCAAAGTGAAGAGATACGGGGACATAGGATCTCCCTGTCTAAGACCCCTCTTTCCTTTAAAATACCCATGTTGTTCCTCATTGATAGAAATGGAAAAAACCGTATTAGAAACACATTCCATTATCCATCCAATCATCTTGTCATGGAAACCAAAATGCACCAAACACTCTCTAAGGAATCTCCACTCAACAGTATCATAGGCCTTCTGAATGTCAATCTTAAACGCACACCTAGGAGGACCTCTATTCCTATGGTAATTTCGTATTAAATCCTGCGACAAAAGGATGTTATCACTGATATGTCTTCCCAGGATGAAAGCACTTTGGTTATCACTAATAAGGTCAGGAAGGCAGTGCTTAATCCGGTTAGCAATAATCTTGCTAATGCATTTGTACAGAACATTGGAAATGCTTACTTGTTGGTTTATAGGGAGCCTGAAATCTGTGACTTTGCTCTGCATATCCCCTTTAGGAACAAGGGAGATGCAAGTAGCATTAACCTCATTAAGCAGCCTGCCATTCCGAAAGAAGTCCTTAATGGCCATACACACTTCACAACCCACAATATCCCAAGCAGCTTTGAAGAATTTAGAAGAATAACCATCCTTGTTATCATCTATATCCCACATAGCTGATTTGATTTCTTCTTCGGTAACCTCTTTAACCATGTCCAATGCAGTATTAGCATTGATCCTTTGAGTGAACAGTGAATCTGGATCAGCTCTATCAACCGTCTATGCACTTTGACCAAGAATACTATTAAAATGGTCAATAAAGGCTTGTCCCACATTTGGACCATACACCCATTAACCCTGCTGGTTTTGGATGGCCAAGATACTTCTCTTATTTTGATTACTCTTAACAGTCCTATGGAAGTACTTGGTGTTTTGATCCCCCTCAAATAACCAAGTTATCTTAGCCTTTTGTTTCAAAAACGACTCTTCATCTCTAACAGCCTCCCTATAAACCAACAAGTAAGCATGCTCCTCTTCCCTAAGCGTCTCATTGGTTGGGTCATTAACCACTGTAGCCTGAATGAGCTCAAGCTCCTGCTTGAGGCTATAAAACTTATTAAACAAGTTGCCTTGACTAAAGTTCAGGTTCCTAAGAGGAGTTTTCAACTTTTTAAGCTTTGTGGCCAAAGAAAACATGGGGAACCCAGATATCCTCCTATCCCAAACTTCCTTAACTACTGGGTTGAACTCTTTCTTACGAAGCAGGTAGTTAGGAAACCTAAAGGTTTTCGGCTTATGCACGGGCAAATCTGGAAAGGACAAGACTATGAGGGTGTGATCGGATAAGAGAAACGGATCAAATTGGCCAAAAGCTAGGGGGAATTGCTGTTTAAAAAATTGTTGGCCACCACCCTATCAAGTTTCTTAAGAAGCCCATTAGCCCTCCCAGGATTTTGTTCCAAGTGTACCTAAGACCTATCTATTGTAAGTCTTCTACTTCTATGTCATAAAAACACTCTCTAATCTCCGCAATGTTAGCCGTGATTTGTGAAGTCCCCACAGACCGCTCTGAAGGATCGAGGATAGCATTAAAGTCACCCATGATAACCCAAGGAGCATTTTCAACCAGCTGATAATGATATCGAAGAGCATCCCAACAGTGACATCTAGGCCCCATCATATGATGGGCATAGACAAAAAAAGCAATAGAAACCTACATTACCAGACCGGTTAGAGGAAACAGTGAATCACCTGAGGATGCCTATCATTAACATTCATGTTCATAATACTAGGGTTCCAGCCTAAAACTATCCTAGTATTTCCAAAACAAACTCTAGAATTGGAATTCCATTCCCAATTCCTAAACACAATATTACAGACTCTATGCAATTTATACATAGAAAGATGAGACTCTAAGATCCCAACAACACCTATACCACCATTGGCAATCTGCTTAATGACGTGCTTCTGATGCAGGGAATTCACCATCCCTTGAATATTCCAAGTCTTAATTTTGAGCCACATTTAAACCTTCTTATTTTGAGCAGGTTTCCTACTCCCTGAACCAGAACGTGCACCTCCTTTCATTTCTCTAGCAAAGTACTTACCTATCTCACTATCATCTAGATCCACATCCTCTATCCCATATCGAGGATCTAAATTCGAAATCCTGACTTGATGGTGAAACAAATTCCATTCCCCCTGCTCCCAATTTTCCTGGTCCTCTGCTCTCACTGATTGAAACTTAATAAGCCTATTAATGATGGCTAATTTCTGGGCATCCGTGATGCCAAAATCAACCGATTCATTATCTGTATTGACATCTTCCATATCAACCTGCTCATACACCTGATTAGTTTCCCTACTGACCTTACCCATACTAACTAAGTCCCCTTTTAAGATGGATGCCTCTAGGTCTAAGACCTAGTCATCCTCATCTAAAATGTCAAAACTATTCGACACATGAATGTACAAATGTTTCTTACCTGCCTTCAAATTAGTCCGAGCTGGTTTTCTAGTGTTGATAGGCTGGCTACCCATCTTCTTACGAGACACCTGGTTCATGTATTTCATTCCTACCCTAGCAATCTGGTGAGTCCTAAAGGTCCGGTGCAGTTCTCCCATTTTCCTCCGTATTTTAGGATCACTACGGGTGCTCTGGTGCTCTTTATTCCCAACATTCTTCAGCTTCTCTTGCACACTGGTTCTTTTATTTTTATCACTACTTTCGCCCTATTGCAGTCTAATTGTACTCTTCCCCGTATTCTCATTCCTCCTACTTCTCATGGTGGTGAAGCCCTCAGCATCTGGAATTGGATTTGTGTACGTAATATGAATGCCTTGAGCCTTCTCATTTCTGGTAAGCTTTTCTTCCTCTGAGAGGGGACAGATCTTACAAGACTGAAATGAGTGCCCAAAAACCTTGCAATGCAAACACATTGGAGGCTTCCATGGGAACGAAACATCTAGTTTAACAATCCGAGCTGGTCTCTGGTTAATTGATGGGAACTCTACTTTCATGTGGTTTGGTAAGTTGGTTGTAGCCTCAACTTCCACCAACACTCTAGCATAACCTATTTTTCCCATCTGGCTATTACACCTCTCTTGTGTGATTCTGTCCATGAGCAACGGACGACCCACCCTACTCAACAGCTTGCTTAGACCCTTACCTGTCCATAATTCTAAAGGGACATTATGAACCGTAACCCAAAGCGGTATAGCGGATGGTTCAATTATTTGCAAGCACACTCCTGGTTCCCATTTTTGAATAAGGATGGGAATATTATTAATCAACCATGGCCCATTTGCTAGGACATCTTCCATACCCATTTCACTCTTGAACTTGAAGAAGTAGAATCTTACAGTACTCTTGGATATAGTATCAATATCATATAATCTCCACAACCGCTTTAAGGTAGCATTCACTACATTAGAGTCCATAGAGGTTCCAAGAAAGTAACCATATAGGTATAACGAGAACTTGGTGGCAGAATACCGTAAGTCCTCATTCGATATGATCCCTCTCTTTCCACCCACCGGTGCATCCATTGGGGGAATGAACTCCAGCTTCATTTTCTCATTTTGATTGTTCATTTTGATTTTTCCAGCATATGATAATTTCCCTTTTTTGTGGTTATCCCAGACATTCCCCACATTCTCAGCCGAATTGGGTTGGGGAATCGGCCCTGATTGATTAGCACCATCCAAATTGAATCCAAGATTACTATTTTGACCATCAGTCGATTCCTTCCTATCACTAGGACCTGCAATTCGATTACTCATATTCAATTGATTGCTATCATTCATGTTACCTTTACGAAATATGTCATCGTCTTACGCTGTGTTCCCGAGTTCATTTAACGAGAGAAAAGAAAGGAAATGGAAGGAAAGGAGAAGCATTTTTGTGTTCCCGAGTTTCATTTAACAAGGGAAGAGAAAAGAAAATAACATATTTTGTGTTCCCGAGTTTCATTTAAGGAGAGAAAGGAAGGGAAGCGGAGGGAAACCTAGGCTAAATTTCCTTGTTTTTCTTTCCTTCCGATTTGGAAGGAAATGGAAGGAAAGAAAATCATTCTTTTCCTTTCTTTTCCTCTCATTTCTTTTCCTTTCTATTCCTTTCTATTCCCTCCTTTAATAAACTCGGGAACACAGCGTTAATGAAATTCGTCATCTTCTCCACTGGAATAGTCTTCCTCTTCAGCATCCATGTCCGTATCCACTATGTTAGTTGGCTCTGCTTCCCTTTCAGGCGAGATGGGGATCGAATTCTCCTGGTTGATTCCACTATTGAGCACGTCACCTGCAAGTTGAACCGTAGACGTAACCAGACCATTATCTAATTTGGAGATACCTACTAGGGAATCGGAACCCTGTACCCCCAAATTTTTGATAATTTCCTTAATGACAGTTGAATTTTTCCTCGAGCCATGACCTGGGGGAATAGCACCCTCCTCCACAAACCTTCTAAGGTTTAAATCTAAAAATGCCGATTTAGCCTTCCTGTTCGATTTAGTTCCAGCCACTTCCTTATGTTTCTTAGACTTCGCATTCAAATCTAATCTTGGGGATCTACGTTTCCCAATTCCAGCTCCAGCTTCAAGCGTTGGAAATTCATTAGGATCGGGGGGTTTATCCAGATTCATGCAATCGGTTGAAAGATCCATTAACCCTTTGAAACCCTAGTAGAAATCCGTAAGAAGTTCTGGCAATAGTAGGTTAGTTATTTGTGGTTGGGGTACAAGGGTTATTGTCTTCGTCGTTCAGTGGTTAAAAGTTCAGTGGTTGGGTTGAGTTGTTAGTTGTTGTTGTTAGGTTCAGGGGTTATCTTTTAGTTGTTAAAGGCTAAGGGTTCAGGATTCGTGGTTATGGATCATGGGTTAGGATCCATGGTTATTTACCGTGGTTAAGGCAAAAATGGTTAGGTTAAATGCAATGTTTTCATAACCAGACCGGACATCGAACCGATCTACTTACTGGTCAGAGGTCAGACCGGTCGGACCGGATTTAAGAACCGGATGATTTTATATACATTTTATAAATATATATATATAAAAAATTAAAAAAATAAAAAAATTTAAAAAAAATGGTTCAACCACCGGTCCGACCGCCGGTTTTCCGGTCCGACCGCCGGTTTCCGGTTCGACCGGCCGATTCATCCAAAAACGGCCCAGTACCCCTAACCAAACCGGTTCGACCGGTCCGGTTTTCAAAACATTGGTTAAATGCTTAAGGCAGAGAGACCGTGGTTATAAATAATTAGTCCTTATTTTTCCAACAATATCACTCTGGACTGATGATGTCAAAACCACTTATTGATTTAGCATTTTCTGCTTTATTTGAACTCTTAAGTCCAATAAGAATTCTTGAATTTTACCATTTGACTATACGTCTTCTAATCTTGTAGTCAGAATTCTTTTGAGGTCTTCATCTGGCAAGTCCATTGTTGTATAGAATAAAACTATATGTAGTTTTGGATTTATTGTATATCTCAATCACAGTGGAATTGGTTTTCTCCACAAAATACCATCTCTTGATCCCTGACTTGGATCTAGAGACAGAGTGTTGTGATTGAGAGGGAACAGTTGGCCGTTGCCTTACCTTTGCTTTGGACTTCTTGGGTGGATGAGGAGGAAGTACCATAGAGGGAGGCATGTTCAAAATTTTTTGCCTCTTTGTCTTGGTCTTCTTATTTATTTTTTACTGACCAGAGCATACTTGTCATGTTCATATCCAATAAGGATATCTGGTTTGCAATCCATATGTATCCAAAAGTATGTATTCTCCCTCAAATGTAGAAAATAGAGAAAGAGGTCGTGAACTCACTTGGTAGTACAGTTCCTTGTTTGGGAGTGTTTGCAACCTGCGAATGCTAGCACTTGCTAGTTAATACCTATAATCATATAGGTCTTGAGTATGTGTTTTGTGGTTGTTGTATCCCATACAACTTCAAGTGTCGGTGTGCTCAACCGAGTGTTTGTGTGTTGATTCGACGAATCATTGGTGACATGTATTTTGTGTTTAGTTTGTTTATGTGCCATATCAATCTTAGCACGCAAGTATGACATTATCATGCATCCTACGACTCTAATCATAACAACTTTCACATAAGTCACATATGAAATATTAAAAGTTTCCATTTCTAGAAGGTTGCCATTTTTTAGAAAGTTTCTATTTTAGGAAACTTTCTATATTCAGAAAGTTTCTATTTTTGGAAAGTTTGGTTAAGAAATCTTATTTCACACAACCAATAGTCCTAGTATGTTTGTAAAAACATATTAAATACGTATAACAAGTCATTTGTGCATAAATCATTATTCATGCCATTTTGCCCAAATAAAGTTTCGTTATTTGAAAAGTGTTTGTTTTAAAACTCGTTTTCACAAATCAAGGCTCCAAAAATGTTTACAAATCATTATTAAACATATTTCAATAATCCCAAATCATCAAAACATGTTAAAACATTGAAATCCCTCTTTTGATTTTCAAAAGTTTCCATTAATAGTAAGTTACTATCTAAATCATATTTTTCACAAATCTAACTACCCAAATGTGTTTCTAATCACTCTAATACATCTTTGACATCATCTAGACACATCTAACATGTCTAGATCATCATAAATCAACAAAATGCATCATAAAAAGTTTTGTTTTATGGCAAGTCTTACAAAATAATCATCAAATCAATCCAGGCCCAATCCTAGATGATTTCTAACTTCAATCTAAGTCAAAATATATCAATAAACATCCAAGATCAATTGAAAATTTGTGCATGTGAGTGGATCGGAGTTGCATGTGATCAAACAAACTTGCATGTGGGTTTTCAGGCCTTGCATGTACGATCTAAACATAGTTGAACTAATAAAACTACCTTAGATGTATGAATTCGAGTTGAACATGTCTTGATGTTGTTGTGGATGGAGTTCCAGCTAGTTTGGTGGTTGCTACAACCCTTTAGTGTTTCCTTCAGGCTCCAAATGCTCCAAAATCACCAAGGATGTAAAAAGAGTGGCTTAGGATTATTCAACAGGGGGTTGGGAGAGTTTGGCCGGAGGTTTGGTCGAGTAGGCTTGCCAGAAGTTCGGTGTTTGGGTAAACAAACCGAGCTGTGGAGATTGGGGTTGCTTTTATAGAGTTTTTGATATGTGGGACTCGTCGCGTACCGCCAAGTTCATGGCTGCATGGCCTACGCGTACCGCCATGAATGAAATAGTCGGATTAGTATGTGGTGGGATGGCATTTGGGCGGGTTGTAGGCTCGACCCTTTCGTATGCCCTATATATAAGCATACCGATCTGGATGACACATGTGATGTTAATGAGATTAAGGTTATTACTCAAGGTTTTAACAAATGTTTCATGCGTATGTAGAACTATGGTTGAATGGAAATGAATGATAGGTAAAAATGCTTAATTATCATTAACAACAATGTCATATGTGGTTTAGTATGTGGTGAGATGGCGTTTGGGCGGGTTGTAGGCTCGACCCTTGCGTATGCCCTATATATAAGCATACCGAACTGGATATTACAGGTGAAGTTAATGAGGTTAGGATTTTTACCAGAAAAGGGTTACAAAACTATTTTTCGAATACTAAACTATATGAACTCACCAACCATGTGTTGACTTGATCTTTTTGCATGACTTCTCAGGTGAAGAAAAGGTCAATTAAGAAGTTATTGCTTTTGGACTAGAACTTCAGATAGAGGACTAGTATTTTTGGACCTGCATACTTTTGGGACATCATTATACCATATATTTTGTATATCTTGTGATGTTACAAGATAGGAATCTTATGATGTTTATGATGGATTTATTGTTAAATTATGAACGATACGGATGTAATTTAACTTTGTAATTCTATTCTATTTAGCATTTCTCATTTATATCATGTGCAATATAAACAATCTGATCATCACGATTATCACTCACGATATCGCGCCCTGGGAAACTTCCGCCCGACAGGGAATCCGATCCAACCCCGCCGGCTCGGGGTGTGACAAGACTTGCATTCCTACGATGATATAACTGAAGTTTTGTGTATATAACCTCTCAGTTGTAAACCGCAGAAGTATGTGGATTGTTTTGAGTCGTGCAACACAACAATAGTTGAGAGAAATATACATTAAGCTTAAAAAAATAATCTCTTGTGTTTGTAATTTTTCTCATACCTTGTTAGAGTGTTTGTGAGATACTCTTAACAAATATTCCACCTCTTTTGATTTGTAATCAGAAAACAAGTGATAAGTATTGTTCAAAGCAGCCACCCGATCCAACAACTTTTACAATTTTTATAACATTAAGTACAACTTACAAAAGTTTAAACATTTTAAACTAAAGTTTATTTTAGCCTTTTAATTTGTCTCACATTGATACATTTAAGAATAAAGTGTGATAGAGTAATTATAAAAACGATCTCAAAACAAATAAATCACTTCTTAAACTTTTTAACGCATTTGACTCTTTTGACATATTTATCATTTTAAATAGGATTTTTGGCCAAAATGTGTTTTTTAGTTATACATTAAAATTAAATTAAATTAAAATAGTTGATTTGACGTGTGACTTCTAGAAAATAAGTAATTGGCACCAAAATTTATCACCAAAACAAAAGGTAGCAAATTTTGTTACCGATTTCCCATCAAATACAAATTAAAAGTAACTTATAGAAAAAAGGGGAGACTACACTAAGAAAGAGAGGAAACAGTCGAAGTTTAGGATTGAAGGAACATAACTTACTAAAGCTGTCATGAAATTGACATATTTATAAATTATTAAAATATGATATAATTAAATTACATATAAGTAAATAATTGAAGTAATAAACCAATCATATCATTTTTTTTAAAAATTTATTTTTAGAAGGTCTCTTAAACATCTTGTTAAATATTTCTTTTTAAAATTATAATTTTTCACAAAAATCCAATCTAGTATCTTTTATACAACACGAACTAACTCAAAAAATTAATTAATTAGTAACGAAATTCTACAAAGCATAAAACGATATTTTGTTATTAAATATTTTTGAAATCAATTATAAGTATATAATTTATATAGTAAAATAATAATATCATTTTTTTAATTTTTTAAAAAAGTTTCCTGTATAAATATTTTATATAAAAATGGTTTTTTTTAAATGTCATGTTTTAATAAATATATTGTAACGTTCTACACTCCTTAAAACCGTAATTGTTTAATTTACGCATTAAAACATAGCTCTTGAACTAAAAATTTCGTATCATTAAAAGCTTTTTCAACAATCTAGCGTTGGCAAAAATGACTTAATGATTATTTTTTTATCAAAAATAATTTTTGTTCAATTTTTGTAAGAGTCCAATTTTTGTTCCGTTGTAATACATCAAAAATAATTTTTTTTATATCTAATAAAAGTTTAGGGAAAAATGTGTAATAATTAAACTAGAACACTTGATGATAAAAAGGGGAAATTTTAACCCTGAAATATTGTCCTATATAAATAGAATAGTAGTCATTGCAATCACTTTGGTGTAAAATGAATCGTAAACGAAGAATTAGAGGATGAGCGTGTGTTGTAGAAAGAAAAAGACCTCAAAAACTTCAGAGTTACATCTACTACAACTTTACAGGTTACATGATAAAACTCCATCTTTGGGCATATTAGTTGTACTCTTAAACCCAAACAAACCCAAATTAGTCAAGCGCATACCAAAGGCATTTTGGTTGTGGGATAAGGCTAGTAAACCAAGGAGTCCTGGGATCGTTCTCACAAGAGGGTTTGCTCAAAGTATTGAGTTTTCCTCTAGAATTGGTGACTTGATGGTTTATATGATCCGATGGTACTGCTGGTAAATGATTTATGAATAATTTACAATACACCTAATTAAATCATTTATGTTCAAAACCAATTTAATCTCCTCTAAATTCTATATATATATATATATATTAAGGTTTGGCTAAAAAGTCTTAAAACCATAAAAAGTGTGAGAAGTAATCTAAGTCATACACGTGTATTTTCCAATGTTTACAAGATATGGGTATTAAAGTAATTTGTTCTCATTATTGTTAGCGGTTATTTTGGGAAAATACCATGATTCTCGCTAAAAAAATATTAAAAATCCAAATCAATTATCGATTACAAGAAGAAATCACAGATTGTAATTGATTATATGATTCTAATTTCATCTGGCGAATAATTGTTTAGTTGTTTTTGGGGTAACGACGTGATGGAATCGAACACAAAAGATATGCAAGGTTATGGTGTTTTTTCAGATTGTATGGTGTTTTTCAGATTGTATGGTATTATTTCGTATGTTGTATGCTCTGTTTTTTGATATTATGGTGTTTTTCAAATTGTGTGATATTTTTTATATTGTATGGTGTTTTTCAGATTGCATGGTGTTATTTCGTATGTTGTATGCTCTGTTTTTTGATATTATAGTGTTTTTCAAATTGTATGATATTTTTTTTCAGATTGTATTGTGTTTTTTGGATTGTATGGTGTTTTTAAATCCAAATATTACAACTTATTTTCAATCCAAAAGCCCTAATCATCATGATATTTTAAAATTTTGTGGTGTTTTTTTTTTTTTTTAAATAATGCTCTGTTTGTTGATTTTATACACATGTATGGTGTTTTAATGGTGGTTATATACGTAGTTTAGAGTTTATGGTGTTTTTCAGATTATATATTTGTTCGGATGAAGTCTTTTATAAAATAAGTCTAATATTCTGTATTTCAAATAATTTTTAGTGCTACGGTATTTTAACGTGAACCGATAAGTCTAAAACGCCATAAAATTTAAAGAATGTTCAACACACCAATAATCTCACAACTAAAATTTAACGAAGTTCAAAACACCATAAAATATAAAACGCCATAAAATTTAACAGATGTCCAACACAATATATCGGGATAGATCAATAAGAAATACATTATAACACCATAACTTGACAAAAACACCACAAACCAAAAAAAAAAAACACCATACAACCATGAAGGTTGCGGTTTCTGTTTCATTTTCAAAAAACACCAAATTACGTTTATGCCCATCCCGCGACTTTCAAACACCATACTAATTACAGAATTGCCACCGCGCAATTCTAACCGTAAAACACCACAGATCTACGTTCAGGATTGCTTCTCACACTTCTCACGGTTTTTATCCTTTTTAAAATATCCCTCCCCTATATATATATATATATATATATATATATATATATATATATATATATATATATATATATATGGGAATTATCAATTATTAACTCTTTTTATTGCGATAACAGAATAATTACATCTTATTACTTTGGGACCACACTAAAGTAAATCTAAGAGTGTAAATTTTTCTTCTTTTTTAATTAATGTAGGGCACACTTACATTGTAACATTTGCAAATTTTCGATTATTACTTTTGTACAAAGAAAATTAACGTGAGAAGCGTAGGAAGCCACCAGAATACGCCACATGTAATCTGGGTAAGGGGTATAATGGTCCGTGTAAAATCACGGACCGCGCTATATAAAATCACGGACCATTGCTTATATAGCATAATAAAGGACCGACTGAATAATCACGGACCATATGTAACAAATCACGGACCACATATAAATATCAAAATAAGTAAGGGCAAACTGAATAATCACGGACCAATTATCATGTAACTAATGTAAAAATCACGGACCAACTGATAATCACGGACCAATAATCACGGACCACGTAAAATAAACGAAAGAAACCCGTAGCAATATTATACTCAAATTAAAGATAATAAAATTCTTTATTTTATGGTGTAATCTTTAAGACTTTATAATTATAAAACTTATTTTATAAATCTTATAAAAACTTTAATAGCTTAAAATATTAGGCAATAAAAGAGCAAGGGCCAAAACTGCATAATTCTTAAACTATTATGTGTGTGTGATGGAGTTTTTGTCAAGAAGGAACACAAGGCCGAAATTTGAGGGGCCACTTCTGCCAATTGCCGAAACCAACCAGCCCCCCCCCCCTCTCTTCTTCGTCCATCCCCAACAGCAGCGGCTCCACCGCCCAATCCACCATAGCTCAAATTCGAGCATTTAATGCTTTAATCACGCTCGGCCGACCACCAACCAACCCCCAACAGTCGTAATCAATGCTTTAATTACTCTAATCACGCGTTAAACCTATGATTACACTCAACCGAACGTTAAACATAATCCTAGCACTCGAATCAGTGGTTCCCGTTCACCATATTCAAATCAGACACACATATAGACTCGCGACATCTCTTTGAAGCTGCATGAACCATCAACTTCAACTCAGAATAATTGGAACTTCGATTCAAGCTCAAGAAAGGCCGAGACCTTCCACGAACTCAAACCCCCTTCGAACCAACCGATTACAGGTTGACAAGGGTTTCCTATTACACAACTAGCTTAAGTTGTATTTTTGGAATTGCTTAGCAAACAGGTGAGTTTTCATATCCCCTTTTTAGTTTTACATTATTTTGGGGCTTTCACACATGTCCTTATTCAAAAACTTAGAAACTTATATCTTTTGATACTTATGCAAACTAAGGAATGCCTATCTAGTTGAAATCCTATCATGTGTTGAGCTTGTGTTGTATACTTGATGCTTATGTGATTTGTTGAACTTACTTGCTACTTGTAATCGTAAACGTA
Organism: Mikania micrantha; assembly: GCA_009363875.1. NCBI lineage: Eukaryota > Viridiplantae > Streptophyta > Magnoliopsida > Asterales > Asteraceae > Mikania > Mikania micrantha. The sequence goes on from CM018683.1 coordinate 71,787,918, forward strand.
AACGTATTCTAGTACTTGGCTTCCTAAGAGAGTCGCGCTCTCTTCGCGTGTGAATTCCGTGTTAAAAAGGACCGGTACACCATTCTATACATACTTGTTCATATGAATGCATAACTTTCATACTTGTAGTCATTTGAGTTTGCATACTTTTATACTTATACTATCAAAAATATGACTACTCACCAACTATTCATTTAGTTAACTTTTACTTTACATGTGTGACAGGTTAAGTGAAGAATCATATTGCTAATCTAAGAAGAATGAACTTGGATAGTTTATCAAAAGACTTATGTTTTAATTTTGTATTTGACTTTTGAAATTGTATTGTAATGTTTGTGTTGACTTTAAAATCTTGGTAATTTGAATTATGATACTTTAGATTTTATATCATGAGTCTTTGAACAATCTTTCGCAAATCATGCCCCGGCATATTCCGCCATCGATCAGGGTGTGACATACATTAATTAAAAACATAAGAAAAAACTTATATTTTTAGATTACTTTAATGTGCGCCCCAAAGTAACAAGATGTAGTTATTCGGTTATCGCAATAAGGAAGATTTAATAATTGAACCCTTCTATATATATATATATAGGGAATTCTTAAATTGAAATCCACCCTAATTTGTAAAAACCATGATAATCATGGAAAAAAATCATGTAAATCATGAAAAAAACCATGTAAAAAAGTTTTTTTTTTAATTTTTTTTACAGGTATATATATATATATATGTATATATATGTGTATATATATGGTGGAAATATCAAATAAAAAGTATATTTTGCCTAAGATTCCGACCGCCGGTCGGAATGATTTGTGAGTTCCGAACGGCTAGAGTGGCTCAACCAATAAGATATCAATTACAACCCAAGAAGTGATAAGTACTTGGTCGTGGACTTGGAAACCCCCTATTTTCCAATAAAAATGTTGGCCTACTTCCACATTAGATAGATCCTATAACCCATTTAGTGTGTTCATGAAACATGATAGAATATTCATATTACCCTCCGACAAAAATAGAGCTTTAAAAAAAATTATATTGATGCAATCGTCTCTTTCTCGACTTGACCACTTGAATCGTATATTTTGAATACCAACTAATCAAATTTTATTCCTTGTTATTTTTCTCTCTTTTTTGAGATTTAGAAATAGTAACCGATTCGATAAATCTATGAAGGTTCCAAAATGAAATAATTATTTATCTTATTATTAATCACGAATTGTAAACACTACTTTGTTAAGGCTAAAAAAAATTTTTAAAAATCTCAAAACCGGCTTAAATGAACTCCGATTTAACTCATTCCAACGATGTTGAAACCGCATTGTCAAACTATACAATATTAGATTTTAATTTTTAGATTTAACATTTAGATATAAAGTTTTGGTTTTAGGGTTGGTTTTTAACTTTTAGATTTTATCTTTAGGCTTTAAGTTTTGATTTTAAAGTTTAGGTTTTTGTGTTATGGTTTATGGTTTGGCTTTTAACGTTTCGGATTTTGGGTTCGAAAAGAAGGTTCCAATGACACGAAAATGAGTTCATTCGGAATTTGTTTTGGTCGGTTTTCAAGTTTATAAAAATCCTTTTTAGCCTTGCTAGAAAAAATGGAATTTTTATAGGACCATCGATTTATGATTCTGGTTAGTTTTCGCTGCTGGAGATTGAGCACCGTATGTTTAGGGTTTTCAGATCTGAAACCCAAATTCTTAGATCGAGCAAGAACGCTTGTACATCTACGGCTATTGGCTGTTGGAGATTTACAATCTTAAACTCAAAGGAAAAAACTTATCGGGTTCAATATCTGGTTTCACGTTCTGAGAACCTGGACGAAGGTTACAAATCATACATATGATTGGAACACCCATATTTGGGCGCAATCCTCGGTGAGTTCGTTCCATCTGTCTTTGTTATTGAATTATACTGTTGTTTATATCTGTGTTTGACTGGGTATTTGTATTTGTGTTTTTTTTTGCACTTAGTATGTGCATGGTTTAAAAAGGCGAACTGAGGCGCGCCTTGAGGCGTAAGCCTCGGCTGAGGCGTCCAGAAAAGGAGTTTGAGGCGTAGCCTCAGCAAGGTAATTTGGAACTTAAGCCTCAAGTAGGTCGAGGCGTGTCGAGGCGGATCGAGGTGTAGAGGCGAGAGGCGGGGCGGTGAGGCTTAAGCCTCACCACAGTCGGCATTTTTTTAATTTTGACCTGTTGATTTGACCTATTTTAAGTAAATTGAGAAACGAGAAACCCTACTTGTTCTCAAGCAGACGCAATACTCCACCAATCTCACAAAAATTTCTTGATCGGCGCTCAAAGGGTGGTCGTCAGTGGTTCTCGTTGGTGGTCGGAGGTCTCTGTAGTGGTCGGTGGTCGTCGGTGGTCCTCAATTGATGGTCAGCGGCGCTTAATGGAACTCTCGTCGCCGGTCGGAGGTCTCTTCGATTTTGATTTCTGTGGAGATGTTCTTGATTTTACAGAGAAGATGAGAACTCACGTCGTACAATGGAAATTGTCTGCTATTAATGTTGACTGTTTTTATAGTCAAATGTGCTTATCCAAACATAAGTTACATAACTTGTCCCTCAAGTTTATCCTAGTTACAGAAGTTGACATTTATATTTGATGATTAATTGTTTAAAGCTTTTATGTTTAATGCTTTATGTTAGATTATACAACGAAATCTCATAAAATAGAAAAAGCTACCAACATTTGCACAAATAAGTATTTTTAAGCTTAAATTGGGATACATATATGTTTGTTTTATATTAAATTGTGACTTTATGAGATGGATATATAATTCTAATTATTTTTTAATATAGTTTTGAGGCTTACGCATCGGTCCGCCTCGAGGCTTACGTCTCGTGAGGCTAACAGAAAACGCCTCGAGGCTCGTTTCCGCTTTTTTAAACCTTGAGTATGTGTGTTTTTTTATCTGCTTGTATTTGTAGTAGTGTCATTTCGTTTTTTCCCGATCAAATTCTACTTCTTGAAAATAATACAGTGATGCAAGCGTGTTTAAGTGTGTATATCTGCATATCTTACTTGTGTCGATTTAGTTACTTTGTTTGTTTTGAATCATACCTTGTTTTTTGTTGGTTTGTGTTATAAGTCCTTTACAGAATTTTCTGTTAAAATTTAGAATAATAATCATCCATTAAATTTGAGAAAAAATATATACTTAATTTTATGTATGGTTTTATTGGAACGAATCTTGAAAGCATATTATTTTTTTATATCCAATTTTTGCAGATATTGGTCTGAATATATTTTTAGTACTCTGTTGTTTTAGGAGTACAAGATTTTTTTTGAAAAGAAATCTTAAATGTGTAATGATTCTCATCTTGATGGGAAAAGGGTTTTGTATCAAATCATCTTTAAAATTGACTTTTCAACTCAATGGATGACGTGAAAACTTGTTTCAATGGTAAGTGAACACATTAAAATAAATAAATAAGTAAAAAATGAAAGATTCTTAATTGTTTTCATGTTATGTGATAATTCTTCTATTGTTTCTTAGTGGTTTACTTGTGTCTGTTTTTTAAACTGCACTAGTTATTATATATTGCTCCAACCTGGTAATTTTAGTTTGTTTCAGTCACATTGTTTGATATAAGCGTTTATGTGTGTTTGTTCTAATGATTATTGTGTTCATCTGGGTTGTTAGTCATTGATTGAATAGTTAGCATTTTTGGTCATTCAATTGTCATTCGACTATGGCCGAGTGGGTGTATTATAGTCATGGTTGGTTTTATGATGACTTGTTTGACCGGTATTTCTTATTGTCTAGTTTGGTTGAACTATGTAATTCAAGTATCTTATTAACCAATTTTTTTTGTTCTAATCATCATCTTTTGTCAGGTTTCTATGTTAATTTGATGAAACCTATTTTGTCTAGACTTATTTGATAAGGTTCATCATGTGGATGGGCTTATCTTTATTCTTTTGTCTTGACTGATGATGGTTGTGTTTTGTGGTCTGATATATCTTATGTTAATTTTTTTGTCATCAGACTTGTCTCTTGAATCTTGTGATTCAGTATAATATGTGAAGTTGTAAAAGTTTTTGATTAATTCAAATTAGTCTTTAAGTTCTTCACAAATTTTGTATTCAGACGTAGTTCTGAGTTTTTTAAAGTCGTGTGACTTTAATTTTTTCTTAATCAGAGACGTCTCTGATAGTTTTATGGAATCGTATGATTCGTTATCTTGTTTAATCAGAATTTTATTTCTGATTTATGTCTGTGATAGTGTTGCAAGTTTTGAAGTCATGTGACTTATTTGTTAGACTTGTTTCTTAAGTTTATAGTCTTGTGACTCTTATATGTTTGAATCTTGTGATTCATTGTTTGGTAAAGTTGTAAAAGTTTTTGATTATATCAAATGAGTCTTTGTTCTCTATAAGTTTTGATATGTTTTGAACTTGTAAAGTTGTAAAAGTTTCTGAATAAATCAAATTAGTCTTTATATTCTTTACAAGTTGTTTTTTGACAATGTTCAAGTTTTTTTCGGACGTGGATCTGAAGTTTTAAAAGTCGTGTGACTTTTGTTGATCATATGTGTATCTGATTTTTGTTATAGAATCATATGATATTTCTTTGTATTATCATATTGTTTTCAGATATTGTTATTGAATCATTTTATTCAAGTTTTCAGACATTGTTCTGAGTTGAATTGAGTTGTGTGACTCCTTGGTTTAGTGTTGAGTTGTCTGATTGTTTTTTGGTGTATTGGATATTAATATGATTTGGTTACATGATCATATTTTCTTTGTTGATCTATTTGGTTACTTTACTTCTGCTTGTTTTAGAAAGCTGGTTTATTTGTCTAATGTCATATGGATTTTTTTCCTAGTTGGAAGTGAATTTGAAGTTAAATATTCAGTTATATGACATTAGTAATTGTTCACTAATCTCTTTATATGTTATAAAAGGATTTATAAATTTTCTCTATAGATTTGTTTTTTAATAAGGTTTTCCGTGTTACAAATTGGTGATGTTAGTTTTTTTGGGTGTGTTATGAGATTGTTAACTTGTTATCGCATAGTAGTTATTATTCATTTGTTAACAGTATATCTGAGATAAACTTTGAGGGCATTTGATTAACTATGCCACAAATGTTACAGTCAATAGAAATGCTTATGCAGACTGTAGTTTTGGGTTCAGATGTGTTGCCTTATATAACTTTAACAAAAACGTTGAATTGCAAAATGATTTTGATTCTTAAATTCTGATTTTTAAGTTCTTGCATGTGATAAATTTTTGAAGTTTTAATGAATGTTAGAGTTATGGTTCCCAATGTTTAAGGTATCCAAAATCATTCATTGATTGGGATTTATACAAAATCATAAAAAGGTTAGGATTCCTGACGTGAAAAGTTGCAACACGTGAAAACCCTTTTTTAAAAAAAAAAAATCAAACAAACAAACATATTTTTGAATATTTATACTTTAAAATTACTTTTTTAAGGTTTTTGAAGACACGGTTTTGAAGTCTTAAAAAGTCTGTGATTTTTTTGTTGTTTTTTTGAATTTGTTGATTCAAGGTTTTTTCTGACATTATTATGAGGTTTATAGAGTTTTGATAATTGTTTTTTATTTCCCATGTATGTGTTTCTGAATTCGTTGATTGAATGAAGTGATTCAATTTATTTCAGATTATGGTTGCCATGCATATGTTTCTAAAATTGTTGATTAAATCGAGTGATTCAATTTATTTCAGATTATGTTTTCTGAAGCTTTTTTGGTTTAAGTTGCATCTCAATAGTTTGCTTTCTAACTGAAATTGTGTTATAAATCTTTCTAGACTTCTTGAATTTTTAGTATTTTTCGGTTTTGTGTTTTTAATTTTATTTTTTTACACTAAAGAACTTACTGTAGTTTTAAGAATAGTCTGGTTTACACAAGTTGTGAAGATAATAGTTGTATAATGAATAGTGTAGAGTATAATAAAGGTTGATGCTCACCAAAGACTTGTGACTAAGTCTTGAACACTCTAGAGCCTAACAGCCTTCAGAAAGAATGAGTTACTCTTCGAAAGAAACATTACTTCCGAAGAATAATTCACTCCTGCTGAAGGCTATACAAGACAAAATCTTCTGAAGACCTCCTCAGCCATCAGAAGCTCAACACTTAGATTTTCAAGACCAAAGCTTATGAAGACAAAAGCTTCCGAAGACAAGAGCTTCCAATGACTTGCTCAGCAACTCCTTGTACATAGACTTCCGAAGACTTTCCTCTAACAAAGATTCCATCTACTTGTAGATATATTCAGAGCTGCTTTCTCTTCCGAAGACTAATAAAGAAGACATTCTAGTGAAAGTCAGCAGCAAAGAAGATTTGTCAGAAGTACAAAAGATAACTAGAATTAAATGTCTTTTGTAGTGTATGCATTTATTGTAAAAGTCAATGGAGTCTTTTGTATTAAGTGTACTTAATATGGCTTGGCCTGTCAAATCCATAACAGATACTAGTTTTAGCATTAGTTTGTTTCTATTATTTTGTCCAACCTTGTATCCCTACGAGGATACAACTATAGGTCTTAGTATAAATACGTTCACTTGTTAGATAGCAAAGTACCGGTGTATGCTTGAGCATTGTATTGTAATCTCACAGTTGAATGCAATATACTTTGCCTTGTTTTTATAACTGTTTTCTGTATTGTGTTTTAATCTGTTTTAAAAACTAAGTTGATAGAATTTCCGCAACTATCAACTTTGTAGAAGATTACTTGTGATAAGTGTTGTGTTTGATACATAATCCGATCCAACAAATAGTCATCTACTAAAATTGATATTTCATATGAAGTTCAATTCTTAATTCAGTTTGTGAACTCTCTGTTTAGTATATATACATCTGATGGCTTTAAGGTTGATTAGAAAGTTGAAAAAATTCTCCAGGTAGCTAGATAGGTTGTTATTCTAGAAAGGTAGTAATTCTAATCCCTTATCTTATGATTGATCCAAATTGGGGTAAGTGGCTTGTGTCACGGAAAATTTCTTAATGTGTTGTTGTTTTGTGTTAATAGTACAATTTTTTCAATTGATGCAAGTCAAGTTTTTTTTTTCAAAGAAAATTATTGCTGATGGTTTTAAAATTGAAAAGGTCTATTCATCAAACTGAGTTGTTGATGTTTTTTACCAAAGGGTTTTCTGGTTACACTGCATGATCATATGTATGATAAGTTTGGGTTGTATGTCATGTTTACAACATGAATTTGAGGGGGCATGTTAAAATTAATATGTTTAAGGTCAAATTTTATGTTATAAACATGGCTAATGTTTGTTATGTTTGTTGTGATAATGTAAATTTCTAAAGTGTTTTACTAACTGAATTATGGGGGCATGTTAAAAAGGTTAATATTAATTCAGTTAGTAAAGTTAAGTCATTTTAGTATAAGATATACCTATGCAGGTTATGTGTGTAAAAGCAAAGGGCTGAAGTTATAAGAAAAAAGGAGCTGGAGGACTATTTTGGTAAATGTTGATTATAAGATCGAGATGATCTGGGAAGTTGAGATAATCTTCATTTTTTTCTTTTTATTTTTTACACAGGTTCTAGGAGTATCTTGTTGGATTTATATGTACGGACCCTATAAATTAACGTAACTAACCGAGCTGTGACCCGTAAGAGTTACACCTTGGTCAACGAACATTAAATCCACTTAACTTGATTAACTGGTAATCACGAACGGATTCATAATTTATAATTATTATAAATTATATAAGTTTAATTATTTATTTAATTAAACTAATGATGTTGGGCTTGATGTTGTGTATTGGACCTAAACTAACTAGATTAGGCTTTAGGGCCCGAAAGTTAGTATTATAATATTAATAGGGATTAACCTAAAAAAACTAACCTAATTCTTTTTGGGGAGACTGCCGTCAAAACAACATTTTGAGTTGTTTTGTTGATTATGGTTTTTGCCGTCAAAAGAAAGGAAAAAGAAACTGTTTCTTTTTCATTATTTGTTGTCATCAGCAAGAAACAAAAGAAGGATTTCCTTCCTTTAATTGTTGTCAACTTGTCATCACACATCAAAGAGAAGAGGAACCAGATTCGTGGTTTTTTGGATAAACCAACCCAACCTATCTGCTGCTTTCATTGTGAACCAGGAACCCGTTCGTGCTCGTGTTCTAGCATTAGTTCGTTGAACCTCGGTGTCTCAAACAGTTAATCATTAACCGAAAGGGTATAATCTTTTCTCATCGGTAGATAAGATTAGTTAATATTTTATCTGTGTTTGTATGTTTGTAACCATGATCCTGATTGAGAATTTTAAAAGTGTTAAAGTTTGAAACCCTAATTCCGCTGCGTTATATTAAATATGGATTTAATATACTAATTGGTCAAACTTTTTTTACCTAAAAGTCAAACCGAATACCACCAATATTCCCAACAATGGTACCAGAGCCACGCTTACAACATGCAAATCGGATCCGGTCAGTTTAACCGGTTACATATCACAAACTCTAAATTGTTTAAAATTTTAGGTTTCTGATCCAGATTTAGATCTGAATAATTATTTGGGTAAAATTATTTATTTGGTTAAAGTTATAATTGACCAAAAGAATTACCCAGTTTAATTATAAAATTATGTTTGAATATGTAAATCAGACCCGATCTTGTGTTTGTTTGGTTGTTTAATTTTTCAGTTTTGGTTTATTATGATTTGGCCCATTTTGATGGCTCAAAGTTGTAATAGAATAGGGTTTGTATTTTCTCATTATGTATTTCAATTTATTGTAAATATTGTAATGACAAAAGACCTGAAGACAAAACTGAAGAATCAAGATCAAGAAGCACGGATCTGGAGGTCAATAGTAGCAACTCAAGATCACAAGATGCACTATTCATCATTGTGGTTGATTGTGTGTTGTGACCCCGTGACCTAGTTTGTTTTGCTACTTGGCTCTAGCAAAATCAAACACAACTTGACCTTATGATTTACATATTTGTTTAATTTGATATTGTGGTTGCTTTATCTTATAAATGTTATAACATACCAACCAAATACCAAAAAGGTTTTAAAAGGAGTTTTAAAACATAATCGCAATAAAATGTAACAAGTTCAAAAACTAATCAATTTTGTAACTTGTAAAAGTTTTATAAAACAAATGGTTTATTTTGTAAAAAATATACCCAATGAGTTTCTACAATCTAAAATTGTTTTAAAACTCAGAAACCTAATAGACACTAAAATTGGATCCCATATATATAAAATCAAATAGTCCATGCTATCCTATTATAAGGGACACTTGGAGCATAACATCATTGTTTGGAGCCACAGCACCGCACTTGGTGCGTAGTTTGTCCTCCAAGGTGCAAGAGTTTCCGTTGACACATCCGGCTCTTCCACATGTACCTGTTTTAGGACGACTATTACTTTCATATCTTGTTACGTGCCACAGCTGTCTGGAAATGAAAGTGAGCATAGATGAGGCTAAATGTATCACTAAATAGACAAGTTGTCTTAGTGGCCTCATACTTGAGAGTTGTGCATTTTTCACAATTGACAAACGTTGTCAGTCTACCTAATATCCCTTATTAATTTTGCGTGCCACAGCTGCCTTTAGTAACTGATACTACTAGATTCTCAATCCTTATTCTTATTACTGTTAATGGGTCATTAATTAAATAAGGAATTAAACATCAAAAATACTAATTATTTATTTTTGCTTACGTTAACAGATGTCTCATGAAAACAACTCCTTTGCTCTCAAGTCCATACTTGAGAAATATAAGCGGAATAACACCAACTTTCTCGAATGGCACCGCAACTTGAAAATTGTTCTCAAGTTTGCGAAAAAGCACTATGTACTGGAAGGTCCAGTTCCTAACGAGCCTGAGGGTAATACAGCTGCTGCCCGTAAAGCCTAGGAAAAGCATAATGAGGATGCCATTGAGGTAGCCTGCCTTATGCAAGCCACCATGTCTTCTAATCTTCAGAAGAACATGGAATACATGAGTGCCTTTGACATGATCCAACAACTTACAGGCATGTTTTAGAAACAAGCCCGTCAAGAACGCTATGACACCATGAAGCAGCTTATCGGCTGCAAAATGCAAGAAGGCTCATCAGTTAGTGCTCATGTGCTCACGATGAAAGGGTACATCGACCAACTAAGTAAGCTTGGTTATCCCCTGTCAAATGAAATGGCAGCGGACTTCATCTTGAACTCTCTTCCAAAGTCTTACGACCAGTTCGTAATGAATTTCAATATGAATGCTTGGGAGAAGACTGTGCCTGAACTGCATGGGATGCTGAAGACGGCTGAGATGAATGTACCAAGCTAAGTCAATCAGGTATTGACAGTTCGGTCTGCTGGGGTTAGAAAGCTCAATCCCAAGAAACGTGGTTATAACAGCAAGGGCAAGAATAAAGTTGTTGCTGCCAAGCATGTCACCAAAAAAGCCAAGCCAATTACTAAAGCACCACCCCCTGAGGAGCGTCAATGCTTTGAATGCAACAAGATGGGGCATTGGAGGCGTAATTGCCCTGAATATCTTGCTAAGCTGAGGATGAACAAGGCCAATGGTGCAGGCCCTTCAGGTATCTCTATTTATGTTATTGAACTTTTTACTGTTTCTAGCAACACATGGGTGTTTGACACTGGATGTGGTTACCACATTATTAATGTCTTGCAAGAACCTGAAAAGTGGAAGAAGTTGAAACAAGGCGACATGGAGCTCATCGTTGGTGATGGGAAAAGAGTACCAGTTCTTGCAACTGGGACATATCGTCTTACATGTCCTTCTGGCCTTGTACTTATTTTGAATAACTGTTTGTTTGCACCTGGTTTGACTAGAAACATTATTTCAGTTTCTTTATTGTTTGAACAAGGATTTAAGTACGTTTTTAATGGTATTGCTATATCTACCTACTTAAATGATATCTTTTATTTTGAGGCTAAACCTCGAAATGGTATTTATGAAATAGATGTTCAACCAAACAATAACATATACAATCTTTCTAAACGTATCAAATCTGGCATTAATGATACATTTCTATGGCATTGTAGACTTGGCCACATAAACAAATCTCGCATAAAAAGGCTCCAGTCTGAGGCGATTCTTGAATCCACTGGACATGACTCCTTTGATGACTGTGAATCTTGCTTAGCTGGCAAACTCACTAAAGATCCCTTCACCCATGTTGGTGAACGAGCAAAAGATCTGTTAGCACTCATACATATTGATGTGTGGTCCTTTCAGAACTATGTCTAGAAATCATGAAAGATACTTCGTTTCATTCATTGATGATTATAGTCGATATGCATATGTTTATCTAATGAAGCATAAGCATGAAACCTTTGAAAAGTTCAAAGAATTTCAAAACGAAGTAGAGAACCAACTTGGTAAAACGATTAAGGCACTTCGATCAGATCGAGATGGCGAATATCTCAGCTTAGAGTTCATCAATCATATGAAAGAACGTGGAATTGTTTCACAACCCACTCCTCCTGGCAAACCCCAACTTAATGGCGTGAGCGAGAGGAGAAATCGCACCCTACTTGATATGGTCCGATCGATGATGTGTAGAACTAACTTGCCTCACTCCTTTTGGAGTTTTGCTCTTATGACCGCAGCCCACATTGTAAATCTGGCACCGACTAAGAAGGTAAACAAAACACCATATGAGATATGGTTTGGCACTAAACCCAATTTGTCTTACCTTAGGGTATGGGGATGCGATGCATATGTCACTAGAGATTCTGATGACAAGCTTAATCCTCGAGGCGAAAAGGTTGTTTTCGTCGGATACCATAACAGAAGCGGATATTATTTCTACCATCCTGATGCAAACTTGATTTCCATCAAAAGGAAGGGCCACTTTCTCGAGAAAGAATTTCTTGATCGAGGAACTGGAAGCAATATTGTGGATTTCGAAGAAATTCGAGAACCGCAAACAACCGCTGACGAAGTCGGAACGTCTGATCAACAAGAAGTTGTTGCTAATGAATCAGACATAAACACAAGCATTCATAGAAGTAGCAGGACTCGCAATGCTCCTGATAGATACCTTTGGCATCTTGATGGTTCTGAAGTCCTGGTAGTAGCTGAGCCTGATGGCGAACCTACTAACTACAAATCTGCTATATCAGATCCAGAATCTACGAAATGGCTCGATGCCATGAATTCCGAGATGCAATCCATGCGTGACAATCAAGTCTGGGACTTGGTTGAGCTACCCCCCGGTTCGCGGGCAGTAGGGAGCAAATGGATTTTCAAGAGAAAAACTGACATGCATGGAAATGTTCATACCTACAAAGCACGGCTGGTTGCGAAGGGTTTCACTCAAACTCTATTGACTATGATGAAACTTTTTCACCTGTTGCTATGATCAAATCGATCAGGATATTACTTGCCATAGCTGCATATTATGACTATGAGATATGGCAAATGGATGTTAAAACCGTTTTTCTGAATGGACATCTTTCTGAAGATGTCTATATGGTTCAGCTTGATGGTTTTATTGATCCAAAATATCCAAGTAAGGTATGTAAACTAAATTAGTCCATTTATGGACTCAAACAGCTCGCTGTTGGAATCTTCGTTTTGATCAAAAGATCAAAGAGTTTGGCTTCATCAAAAATGAAGATAAACCTTGTGTTTACAGAAAGGCAAGTGGGAGCACTATATCATTCCTCATCTTGTATGTGGATGATATACTGATTATTGGAAACAACATTCATATGCTTAATGAAGTCAAGCACTGGTTGGGAACTTGTTTTGCAATGAAAGATCTTGGAGAAGCTGCTTACATTCTTGGAATAAAAATCCACAGAGATATATCTAAGCGGCTTCTAGGGCTGAGTCAAAGTACATACATAGACAAAATGATGACACACTTCAACATGGAGAACTTCAAGAAAGGGACTATTCCCATGACTAAAGGAACCGTGTTGAACAAATCGCAATCTCTTTCAAGGGACATTGAAATTAGGCGAATGCAAGCAATTCCATATGCCTCAGCGATTGGTTCTATCATGTATGCTATGTTATGCACTAGACCTGACGTCTCGTATGCTTTGAGCATGACGAGTCGTTTTCAGCAAAATCCTGGCATTGCCCATTGAACTGCAGTCAAGAACATTCTGAAGTACTTGAGAAGAACTAAGGAAATGTTCTTGATATTTGGAGGAGTGGATGAACAGCTCACTGTAAGGTGTTACACTGATGCTAGCTTCCAGACCGACCGAGATGACTCTCGCTCACAATCAGGTTTCGTATTCACTCTTAATGGAGGAGTTGTCTCTTGGAAAAGTTCCAAACAGAGTGTAGTGGTGGATTCAACCACCGAATCTGAATATATTGATGCATCAGATGCTGCAAAGGAAGCTGCTTGGATAAAGTAGTTCATAGTTGACCTCGATGTGGTTCCAAGTATTCGGAAACCTATCGAAATCCTTTGTGATAACACAGGTGCTATAGCTCAAGCCAAAGAGCCCAGGTCTCATCACAAATCCAGGCACATTTTAAGAAAGTTTCACTACATACGGGAAATAGTGGAACGTGGAGAGATCATAATAAGCAAAGTGGACACAGATCAAAACCTAGCAGACCTGTTCACTAAGCCCATGACTCAGTTCAAGTATGATCAGCACATGAATGCGATCGGGCTTAGATTTGCTAGCGATATGTTTTGATTTAGTATTTGGATGTACGAACATATAAACAGTTATACTTTTGAATTCACTTTTGATTTATTGGTTTAAATGCAATTCTGAATTTTTTATAACTGTGTTCGTTTTTAATACGTTTATCGATGAATATTGTATTCTTAATTATCCGTAGTCGGTCAGACTCGTGGGAACGACTCTGAATTAAGACTATTATGGATTTGGTCTCAAGTAGTTGACTACCAAATTCAGATACATCATTATGAATGATGTTGGATGTAACTCGCTTCAAATCATCTTCATGGATCTTAGTCATGAGATGTTTTTGAAATTGATAAACTCATCTTGTATCCTTTGACCTAAGATATATACTAGAACATTCGTTTACTAAGGGATATTCTTTGATCATTGTCAACCGCTGTCGCGTAACTGCCAGTCATAAAGGCTTTGATTGGAAATAGTTCTGAAGTTCAGTGGAAGTAGTATATAATCAAGATTGGGATTCTGTACTCTTACATATTTCATGTAACAGTTAGACATTATGGCGCCCTCGTTGATTCAAACTGGTAAAGTGTAAGGCCTTACCCAAACTGACTGTGTGTTTGATTGGACCACTCTGAATCTAAATCGAGAACAATAATAATTGAACGTCATATGAGAATGAAATAGATCCATGTCTCATTGTTTCAATTGATGTCGTTTACAGAAAGGATAGATGACAATGATTATCATAAGTCTAGTATCCTGCTATAGTAGCACGATAATTTGGTTAATGACTTTAAAGTGTCATACCTTGTTAGGAGCAGTTATGTGCAGCTAGAGCACCGCTGACTGTCAACGTTTATTTTATCGAAATCCGTCCAAGTGAGAGATTGTTGGATTTATATGTACAGACCCGATAAATTAACATAACTAACCGAGTTGTGACCCGTAAGAGTTACACCTTGGTCAACGAACATTAAATCCACTTAACTTGATTAACTGGTAATCACGAACGGATTCATAATTTATAATTGTTATAAATTATATAAGTTTAATTATTTATTTAATTAAACTAATGATGTTGGGCTTGATGTTGTGTATTGGACCTAAACTAACTAGATTAGGCTTTAGGGCCCGAAAGTTAGTATTATAATATTAATAGGGATTAACCTAAAAAAACTAACCTAATTCTTTTTGGGGAGACTGCCGTCAAAACAACATTTTGAGTTGTTTTGTTGATTTTGGTTTTTGCCGTCAAAAGAAAGGAAAAAGAAACTGTTTCTTTTTCATTATTTGTTTTCATCAGCAAGAAACAAAAGAAGGATTTCCTTCCTTTAATTGTTGTCAACTTGTCATCACACATCAAAGAGAAGGGGAACCAGATTCGTGGTTTTTTGGATAAACCAACCCATCCTATCTGCGGCTTTCATTGTGAACCAGGAACCCGTTCGTGCTCGTGTTCTAGCATTAGTTCGTTGAACCTCGGTGTCTCAAACAGTTAATCATTAACCGAAAGGGTATAATTTTTTCTCATCGGTAGATAAGATTAGTTAATATTTTATCTGTGTTTGTATGTTTGTAACCATGATCCTGATTGAGAATTTTAAAAGTGTTAAAGTTTGAAACCCTAATTCCGCTGCGTTATATTAAATATGGATTTAATATACTAATTGGTCAAACTTGTTTTTACCTAAAAGTCAAACCGAATACCACCAATATTCCCAACATCTCTCTTCTCTCTCTCAATTTTGTTTATCATCACATACGATCTAAGTTTTTTCTGAGATTTGTATATGATTCATTCGTATATATGAATCAACAGTATATGGTCTAGATTGATAGTCTGAGTTGTATCTTTCTTCATATTTTCTTCATCAGGTGATGAAGATCTTGTGTTTCTGTTAATGTTATCATTCTAGGGTTTGTGTCTGTTGTTCGTAGATCGAGTTGTAATAGTTAGGGTTTTTTCGTTCTTGTATGGTTTTTATCAATTTATTGATCACAAATTTGTTGGAATCTGTAAGTTATGAATCTGATCATGTTTTGACATACATACACATGAATTTCATTAGAAGCTTTTGCTCATACTTAAAAACAAAAAGTAGAACTCCCCTCTTTATTCTCTTTGGAACAAAATAAAATAAAATCAAAAACAATTGAAATATAATAAATTGAAGCGAAAGTTATTGCCGAACAAGTGAAGTATGTTGGACTCTAATTCACATATGATCAAGTAAAGTTTTGACATATTATGTTTTAATATTATGTATTTAGTTTGGTTTGTCTAACATTAATATTACTAAACCCAAAGAAGTGTATGTATTTGTGTCGTGAAAGAATCCAAGGGTATATTGGTCAAAGTCAACACATTGGTTAAGTTAATTAACTGTATTTACAATTAATAAACTGTCTAATAACAGTTGAGATACAACTGCCAAATCTGTAGTATAAATGTGTGTGTCTTAATTACAATTTGACATAACCATGGTTTATATAACCTAACTATGGTTATAAAGTTTCACTTTTGACACTATACACCCTTGTATAATTACAAGGAACTAAAACATAAGTTTGACTTAATTACAAACTTTACTCATTAACTTCCTCAACTTTGGGTTAAACAATTAAGGCTAACATTTTAGCATTTTAGATTCATATTATAAAACCATGAAAAAGGGAGATGTTGGAACAAGCAAGTCAATAAAAGAAAGTTCAGGGGCTGCTGAGATTGAAAATAAAACTGGAAGTAAAGGAAAATGGGTCAAAAGGAGTATAAGTGCCCACAGAACTTGGCCTTACCTGTGGACCAAATTATCTGAACATTGTTGATGATGATGGAGCGCCCCGTTAGCGGTGCGCACATATAATGTATATATGTGTCGACAGCTCTTGAGGGGCAAAAGTAAAATTGCATTAATTTTAACGTTATTTTACTTATTCAGTGAAAATAACGTTAAAATCGTTTCGGACGGTTGATCAAGCATCATGAGCCAAGGGTCTCACTGGAAGCAGCCTCTCTACCCCTACGGGGTAGGGGTAAGGCTGTCTACATCTCACCCTCCTCAGACTCTGCCTTAGCATGCTAATGGCGGGATATACTGAGTACGTTGATCGATTGATTGATTGATTGTTGATGATGATGGAATTCTTGAAGAACCTCATAATGAGAACTTTGCAGATTACGATGAAAGGATTGCAGAATTTTCATTGGGTTCAAATGAATACATGAAGAGTAAAGTTGTTGTTCAAAATGAATACTTGATGGGTAAAGTTGTTGATGCAACAACAGGACCTGCAGTGGCTGTTCAAAGTGAACAAGGGGCTGATCCAGTTAGTGCAGATGCATATTTGAAGGCTGCAGAGGTTGTTTCTAGTTATGCAGGAACTTTGAAGGAAGATCAGAACATTGCAGGGCTGCAAAGGATGGAACAGGAGCTGCACCTAATGATCCGAAGGCTACAAGTGCAGACTTGAAAGATACAGTCAGTGGCGGGCCTAGAAATTTTTTTCATGAGGGACGAAAATTTTTTATGATCATTTAAGGATCTAGCTTAATAAGTTTTTTTGTATCTTTTCTTCAGATCTAGTCAGGTCAAATCAGGTCGGGTCATGTTAAAATAAGACAATTAAATTAAATTTCATACGTAAAAGCATAATAAAAATACAATACATCTAAAGTTGTTCTAATGCCTAGCAAAATAGGTGGGTTGGGTTGAGTTAGGTAACAAGTCAAAACTAGGATGAGTTTTAAGCAAAATCAGTTTGAGTTTAAATGAGTCATTTTAATAAACATCAATTTTTTTTCAACTTAAAGGGAATTGTAACTAAACAAATAGTTTAATTGAATAATTTTTAGTTATTTTCTCATCTTTATTATTGATCATTCTTATCTATTTGAATCCATTATATTCACATAATTTTTAAGTTATCCATCTTGACCCTTATTTTGTTAAGATGTTACCATCTAAACCCATTACAATATTTGTTTACCCAATCTATGCATTTATCTTGTTAAGAGTTAAGATTCTCAAACCTAGTTGATCTCTACTTGGTTTTATTTTTTAAAATCTATCCAAAACAATATCTATGGAGACTTTTTAGGTAACTCTTTTTCCAAAAAAACGAGTATAAGTATCACATAAATTCGAATCACAAGTCCAATTATACAAATTTAAGGGCGGCGATTGCAAAATATTAAGGGATTCGGTCAGAATTTTAACATATATATACCACTGGAATTTTTTTTAAGGAGGGCGGTTGCCCCCTTGCCCAAAGGGTGGGTATGCCACTGGATGCAGTGACTAATCAGAAGACTGAAGGGGCTGATCCGAACTCTGCAGAGGCTTATATACACACTGCAGGGGCTGCAGTGGCAACGGAGGATGTTAATAATGAATACTCAAGTAGAGATGATGATTTAATCATCATTACAAATGAAGATGTCAAAGAATATTGAAGACTTGTCCATATGTTAATTAAGGGGGTGAACGTTGGACTCTAATTCACATATGATCAAGTAAAGTTCTTAATGGGTCAAGACTTATTATGTTTTAATATTATGTGTTTAGTTTAAAGTTTAGTTTGGGTTGTCTAACATTAATATTACTAAACCCAAAGAAGTGTTTGTCATTGTGGCGTGAAAGAATCCAAGGGTATATTAATCAAAGTCAACAGATTGGCTAAGTTAATTAACTGTATTTACAGTTAATAAACTGTCTAATGACAGTTGTGATACAACCGCCAAATCTGTAGTATAAATGTGTGTGTCTTTGGGTCTGTAAATAACCCCAACAATTCGTATAATCAGATTCAATTGTATTGTTTTCTTACTTCATCAAATTGAGTGTGCAATCATGGGAAGAAAAGAATTTGATCGTGATTTTCCTGGGCTACAAATTATGATTGTGGCATGTATGTATGTGTAGGAATTGCACTCAATATATATTTCCGTAAATAAATCTAATCTGCAGACAGAATATATATATATGTACATGAAAATTATTCAATGCCATCCCGCATCCGCATCCTATAACTAAATGTCAACACCAATGCCTTGTAGGCATATGTTTCCTTAATTTATCAATCACAATAGAAGTTTTCACTACATATTTACCTATACACATGATATGTATAAATCTACTTGAATCAACAGCAAGATTTTTCAATTATAAGAAGAAAATGCATTAACCTGCTCCAATAGGAGGACCATAGGTAGTTACCAGCATATCCGAAGCCTTTTCTGCAGCTTATCATCACAATAGAAGTTGTCAATATAGGTTTTTGAACCAATTCCACCAGTTAACCGGTTAGGTTCCATCAGTTACGAAATATAGGTTAAAAAACCAATTTTTAACCGAACCGGTCTGGTTATTGGGAAACCGGTTCCCAACAGGTAAACTGGTTTGTACATGTCTAATTATAAGCACAGACATAACGTTTTGTGGCCATAAATCAATTTTATTACGAAACTTTATTTTTTTAGGCATGTAGGTTACTATAGGTGTTGGTGTGACAAAAGAATATTTTTGTTTGCGTCTACAACTGAAAATAAGTCACTTGTTCCAATTCAAAATCTTGAGAAGGCTAATGTTGACATTAGTGGTATTTCCACCGATGTTGAAACGTGCAACGATTGCTTCATTGAATTAGATGTTAAGGACAAAGATATTAATGCTTTTACAGAATGGGTGAAAGGAGTCACTAAGGAATGCCTTAGCAATCTCAAGAAAATAAAAAAACTAAATACTTTTTTGATCTAAGCATCTTTATATATATTGTTAAAAGTTTCCTGTACATTATATAGAAAATAAATATAGGCTTTTGAGCATCAAGATTCATATATAAGAAACACTGTGACAATTACGTTAAATGAGTGGGTTTAATCAAGGAAAGATTAACTCGGGCTACAGCCAATTACAACACAAGCCACCTTGGCCAGGTTGTAGCGCATGATTTGAGCTAAAAGAAGCAAATATTAGACGTGCACATCCCGACGTTTTTTAGGAATCGGTTCCAGTTAGGAACCAATTTTATCAGGGAACATGCATACTGGGTACACGTGAGGAACCCTGAACAGTAGTTCGTATGGTACACTTGTGTCATATGACATTGTTGGTGTGTGTATCCAACATACGGTCTCCATAATTGAAATGTTAAGAATACTAGGTTTATTTCCCAGCGCGTTGTGGCGGGTTATCACAATATACTTCTGAGAACGGGTATTATATATCATTTGCAAAAACGTAAGTCACATAGCAAAATCAAATCTTTTATCACGAACTCTATATAATTTTTTCATAAAAACATATAATTATAGGTGGCAATTTTTACCAATGCCAAAGGAATTTGGGTTGGTTTGGGTAAACAATTGTAGTATAATGGGTTGAAATGGCTAATATTATAATATTGAATGGGTTGAGATGTGTAGCACTTAAACACAATGCGGGTTAAGATGGGTAAACAAAAAACTATGTAAATGCAATGGATTCAAACATATAAGAATGATTAATAACATATTTGATAAGAAAATCACTATAAATTATCCAAATAGACTATTTGTATACTTATAACACATCTTAAGTTAAACTAAATTGATGTTTTTTAAAAACAATTCATTTAGATTAGAACTGATTTTGCTTAAAACCCGTTCCGACACGCACCCATCCTAACCCGAACCCGTTTTTACCAGTCACCCAACCCGTCCATTTTGCCAGGCATACATATAAATATATAATCATACAAAATCTACACAAATCATGCCCTTGAAAATTGGTATGAGAGATTTACTAAGCGTGTTACTTGAAAATAGCTTCGCGTAAAATGTGTTTGATAATTAGTTGTTCATAAAGTCAAATGACTCTATATTTGTTATGCTGCTTGTTTACGTTTATGATATATTATAAGTTATAATCGATAATATTGAGAGTGAAATTGGTTAGGTATAACAACGGGGGCAGCGGTGGCGGCGGTAGTAAAACATTATAGACATTGAAGTAAAAGATAGTTGTCATTCAACTAATTTGGTAAGGTTACATATGAAAAAAAAAATAAAAATACCGACAGTTTAATTAGTAAGGTTACATATGAATAAAAAAAATACTGACAGTTAATAGAAAGGATCATCGATCACTTCTGAAACGAAACATGCAAAGGTCATATATGGGATCTATTACGTAAATTACTAATGGGAACTGCCAATTCAAATAAGTAATGGCCGCAATAATCAATATATCTACGACTAAAAGAAGCCATTTTATTTTATGGAAGTACACAAGTGAAAAGGCTGCAAAAAAAGATAAAAGCATTGTATATGTTGAGATGAACAAACTGTAGACACCAATCGCCAACTTTAAAGGCAAGATGAAGAGGAAGTCTTGCTCATGAAAACGATCAGTGAGGATTGACAAAAATATTATCAAGGATGCACCAGATGTGATAAATGATATGCCATCTAATATTGCAAATAGCGTGAAGTTGTTAACGTTAGTAAACATCGGTATCCCGCTGTCTTGTTTGTTTCCCCCGGGCACTGTAATAGCTGCTGCAAACATGATGGTGTTGATTAACGTGGCAATAATTGTGTATGACTGAGCAGTCTCCTTCAACCATTTTTCTCCCTCAATCGTCAACTTCTTGTGTTCGTTTGTGAATACCATTTGAGGTGTTTCTCCAAAAGAGTTTTTTTGGTTGACGTTTAGAGGGGATACAGATCTCTCAACTTCCTACAAGATTACAATAATATCATGATAAATTAAGCTACATACATGAATAATTTAAACCTAATTAGAACCTTACGTACCTTAAACCATTGTAGTTCTAGTTGCATTTGCAAAGCTGGCCCATATGCATGTTTGATTTTGTTTTCTGGTGCTAATCTTGCAGCCAGATGCAAGAGGTTTTTCTTAAAAGGGAATTGGATTGTTGTATTCGTGATTTTGAGTTTGCTCATTCGATAAAGCAGCCTGTAAACCTTTCTTGAACGGTTTATCACAGCATGTTGAATAATATCGTGACCATCTTCATTGATCGTCCAAATTGCATTTGGGAATTGAGAGAGAATTTCTTCTACAATCACGACAGCATCTTGTTTTGTGGCTTCAAAAATCACATTGGTGTAGGTTGTGTACATTGTTGTGGACATTCTTATTAAATCACATGTAAAATGTACTAGCAATTTAGCATGTTTGTAAGCCTGTCTATATCTTTGTACTTCTGAAAAACTTGAAAACAAGAGCTCCTCAAACAATTCTGGTCAGCAAAGCAAAGAAATATTTTTTGTTTATTCTCTTTTCAACTTTGTGTAGTATATATTAATATAGAGAGAGGCATGGAATAAATTTAGTTTTGATGTGCTGAAAACAAAAGAAACATGTAGGTCGAATATATTGATTAAGATAAAATTGTCAACAAACAATGACACCTGCCAAATCTGGGAATTCAGGTGGGAAGTTTTGAGCTATAGCCATTAATACAATGTCAGGGTCTTTTATAACGCTTCTCATCTTGTATGCTGAAACTGCACATAAAATGTAATGCAGAAGTAGGATATATGCACATACGATGAAAGGTGTAGATTGATTAGTTAAGTTAACATGATTACCGTAATCTTTAGAAGATATTGTATTAACCACAATCTCAGTACCATCAAAAATTTCACCATTCTCCAAGTCTGAAGAAACTGAATAGTGATCCAACAAATAGATAGAAGTGTGGGCTTGCATATTTGAAACAGCTCTGTCTAACGGCGTTTGACCCTCATTGTCCTTCTCATACAACAAATTTTGGTTTCTTTCAACCAGCATCTTTGCAGCATTGGTGTTTCCAACGATAGCAGCAACATGAAGTAGTGTGCTTCCTTCTGAATTTCACATATCCAATGCTTGCTGATTATCTTTTCTAGCCAAGTTCAACATCTTTCGTAAAAAACATTTGTTATTGCTCACACCCACTGCCATGTGGAGTGCGGTGTTACCATTGATGGTGATTCTGTCTCTCAATGTAACAATTTTATCTTCCAAAATCGCTATAAACTCCCAATAGTTTTGAGCCAGGATTGCTTCATGCAACTTTTTGACTGAACATACACATGAATTTCATTACAAGCTAGCTTTTGCTCATACTTAAAAATACAAAACAGAACTCCCCTCTTTATTCTCTTGGAACAAAATAAAATAAAATCAAAAACAAATAAAATAAAATAAAATAAATTGAAGCAAAAGTGATTGCCGAACAAGTGATTAATGCTTGTGGCATGTATGTATGTGTGGAAATTGCACTTCAATGTATATTTGTGTGAATAAATCTCATCTGCAGACATAATATATATGATGTACATGAAAATTATTTGATGCCATCAGCATCCTGTAACTAAATGTTGTTGTCAATCAAATGCTAATTGAATGAACAAACAATCTTGAATATGATGATCTTGTGGAATTTTCGTTTAGAGAATTTGTTCATACATACATACATACATACACGAATGATCGGCACATACATACGTTCACTTTGATAGCATATATAGGTATATGTTTTGGGCGGTTAACTACCAACTGCCATAACTACCTTGGCAGTTATTTAACCGACACACTTTGACATAATTACATATCTAGACCCTTGACTTTACAAATGTAGATACTTGACTCAAACTAATATTTAGACAGTGTTGTACCTACCCTCTTTAAATTTTTTTTTCCGTGGTGTATATATTTTAAAATTCTGACCGACCCCTTAATATTATGCAATCGCCCCCTTAAATTTGCATAATTGGACTTGTGATGCAAATTTATATGATAGTTATACTTTTTTTTGGAAAAAAGAGTTACCTAAAAAGTCTCCATAAATATTGTTTTAGATAGATTTTAAAAAATAAAACCAATTAGAGATCAACTAGGTCTGAAAATCTTAACTCATTACAAGATAATGCATAGATTGGGTATACAAATATTGTATTTTAGATAGAAATTAATGGGCAAAACTATAACATACAATAGGTTGAGACGGTGAAACCTTAACAAAATACGGGTCAAGATGGATAACTTAAAAATTATGTGAATATAATTGATTCAAACGGATAAGAATAATCTATAGTAAATTTGATGAGAAAATAACTAAAAATTATTCAATTAAACTATTTGTTTAGTTACAATTCACTTTAAGTTGAAAAAAATGTTGTTTTTTAAAATAACTCATTTAAACTCAAACTGATTTTGCTTAAAACTCATTCTACTATGCACTCATCCTAGCCTGCACCCGTTTTAACTTGTTACTTAACTCAAACCATCCCACCTATTTTGCTAGGCATAAGAACAATTTTAGATGTATTGTATTTTTATTATGCTTTTACATATGAAATTTAGTTTAATTGTCATATTTTAACATGACCCGACCCGATTCGACCTGACTAGATCTGAACAAAAGAGAAAAAAAATTATTAAGCCAGATCCTTAAATGACCATAAAAAATTTTCGCCCCCTATGAAAAAAATTTCTGGATCCGTCACTGTATTTAGATTAAAATTTTCAACAAACGTCGACACCAATGCCTTGTAGGCATATGTTTCCTTAATTTTTGAATCAACAAGTTTTTTTAATTATAACAAGAAAATGCATTCACCTGCTTCAATAGGAGGACCATTGCTACTCTGCAGCATATCCGAAGCATTTTCTGCAACTTATCATCACAATAGAAGTGTCACTATAGGTTTTTGAACCCGTTCCACCGGTTACTTAACCGGTTCGGTTCCATCAGTAAGGAAATATAGGTTAGAAAAAACAATTTTTAGCTGAACCAATTACTGGGAAAACCAGTAAACCCCTCTAAACCAGTTAACCGGTCTGGTTATGGGAAACCGGTTCCCAACCTTTAAACTGGTTTGTGCATGTCTAATTAAAACCACAGACATGACGTTTTGTGGCCATAAATCAATATTATTATGAAACTTTATTTTTCTAGCCATGTAGGTTGCTATATGTTAGCGTGACAAAAGAATATTGAAACTAAAAAACTAGTCACTTCCTCCAATTCAGAGTTTAGAACACCTATTAAAACTTAATCATAAAATCTACTTGAATCATCATCATTTTGTTTTTGAATTTTAAGGAGAAAATGTATTCACTTGCTCTAACAGGAGGACCATAGACAGTCTGTAGCTTATCCCAAGCATCTTTTGCAGTGAAATCTTCATTTGGAAATGAGTTGACGAGGTACTTGAGTGTTTGATTAGAGAGAGACCCGAGCATCCAGCCTTTGACGAGTGCCTCTGATCTTCTCCATAGATCGTCGTGCTCACCAAGTGTTTTCGGTTGAATGAAACGAAGCATATCATGACTCTCTAAGAGACATAGCATTTGTGTTTTCCACAAATCATATGTGTCATAACCGCACGGCTTCATTGTAACATGTGATGGCCGGATATGGGTATGGGTATGAGTTTCCAGGATTAGAGGAACTTGAGCCTTCCATCTTGATTTGTTTCTTTGTGTCCATCCTCATCCTTCAGTCTTTATATTGCTAGGATATAGGGGATAACTTCATCTCCTCAACTAAAGTCATGATAAAATTGTTTGGATTACACCTTCCCTTTACATTAAGAATAAATTTATATGCATTGCTTGTGTTTGAAGTCTAGTATTTGTAGAACAAAGATTTCTTCCAAGGATTAGGCTTCGAATCATAATACTTCTTCTTCATGTTTGAAACACACAAAAACAAGATACGAAATTGAAATTAAGGCAAACTTTCTTTTCATTCAAAGATATATGAAAACAAGGAATTTTGTTATGCAACCATCACACACATTCATTTGCTGCCAAAATTTCCCGTAACAAGGCTGTTAGCCTTTGTTCACTATGACCTAATTTTAACCAAACACAAACTAACCTTGGACTTTATTTACAAACACAATTTCAGCCCATATACTTCTTGTTCTACGACCTATCAGCAGCCTATTGTCCATAAATAAACATAAAACTTAACCAAAGTTTCAGCCTAAAATACATGGATTAAAAATCAAATTCTAACCATATGATACCACATATTTCTAAACATGACACTTAAAATAGAAGACTAAATTCTTTTATACACACACTAGGACAAAACCCACGTGTTATAGTGATGCTAACTTATTTTTAAATCACCAACTGCAATACCCTATATAAAAATAAAGTCATATATAACACACTTAGGCCACGTGTAGTGGCATGAACCTCATCACTGCACTTACGTGCTATGTAGCCGCCACATAATCAGCCAACACTTTCACCCTATTATCACTCAACATCATCATCACATGTGTTATCATCACCTCATCACTCCCATATCACTCCACGTCATCACCATCTTTATTCAATATTTTATTACTTGATTTTTGTCTTTTAATTATAAATTAAATTAAAAAGACATAATCTTATTGAAAATAAAATAAAATTACAAAAAAAATTAAAAAAAAATACATAAAAAAAATACATAAAAAAATTAATCCATATTATATCTTTTCATGATTCATTCATTCATCTTTTTTGTCATCTCACGAGCACGATCGGTTAAGTATCGATTGGAGTCCATGACAATTTCATGTCATTTTTTATTGTTTTTGCTCCTATAAATTGACAAATTTTTGTAACGAATCGGAGATGGACTCCAACGTGTCTTTGTAGTCGGTTGAAGATGACGCTTGTGTTCGTCTTCCGTTATTGTTTAGACCAGGCGGACATTGAGGAGAGGGTGGGGGCATGTCCATCTCGACTTCCTCATCCGACTCTGAGTCGTTTAAGTTAAGGAAACATCGATCGATGGAGTCGGATTGAGTGGCCGTGTATTTTCCGGACGATGACGTCTTCGTCCGTTTCGAAGTTTATAACTTTGGGACGGGATGCCATTTTGTTGATTTTCACATAACTTGCCACCCTGTGATATGAGAAAATAGCCCATTTTCTCTAGCATAGGTCATTAACACCTTGTTCATGATCGTTTCATCATTCTCACCACTTTTTGGTTATTGTGGTGTTGAATCTATATTCCGTTAAAATTCCGCGTCTTTACGTTGTAAATCGCACCATTATCCTGAAATCATGTCGTCTGTCCGGTAGGAACATGAGCCACTGCTGAAAAAAACTGGGCTCTAACACGTTTCCAAAATTTTGTACTCGTTTGATTATTATCAATGAACGAATCTTCAGAAATATCAATGTAGACACGAGCTAGTGTCACCTCCTCAACTTCCGACCATCTAGTGATAGTCGGTTTTGTTGTTTTTCCGGCACATCCTTTAGTATATGCCTTCGTCGCGATGTAGCCGGTTGCGGGTCGGCTTTTGTAACCGAAACCACCTCAACGTCGGGTTCGGGTTGGGTTTCGGAAACGTTTTCGAAAGCGGGTGAATGTTGGTTGAAAAACTGTTGTTGTGGGTCTCAATTTGCAAACGTTAGAATTGGGTTCGGGTTGTTCGGGTTATTTTTATCGCCTTGATGACGATAACAATTCATAAACAGGTTTTTTGGATCCATAGTGTGTAGAAGATTTTTTGAAGATATGAGAGTTGAAATTTTTGAAGATTTTAACAGATTATTTAATGTTTTTTGTCGTGTGTTGAATGGGTTTATATAGAGTTTAAATTTGTATTTTTTTTGGTTTCAACGGTTATATATAGCCGTTGTTTAATTTTTTTCCCTTGACACGGTCATCACCCCGTGAGACTGTGTAGTGGGGGAGGGGTGTGACCGTGCCCACTCATGCTCTACTCACGGGCCATAACACATGGTCTTATAGCAATAGAAAGTAGAAAATTAAACCAAGATTAACACAAATTAGCAAACTTACCTGCATGCTTAGGTAAAGATATATGATTAAAAGTCGTGCATTGTAGTTGAAACGAAGATAGAAAACATGATTATGTCACATATTTTGTGATATAAGAATTTTAAAAAGATAAGGTAATAAAAAAATAAAGAAAACTAAAAAGTGTCCTCACGTGAAGTGACATCTTTATGAGATAGTGACTCACGTTGGTCCATAACTTTTGGTTAAGGACACACACACATATAGGGAAGTGTTCAAATAATAACCCACTTTTAAAGCAATAACCCATATAACATTTTTCAAGATGAAGCCAAATCTTGGATTTTTTTTGAATATCATTGTAACACATTTTAAACACTTTGTTCTTTTATGAGTTTGTAAAAATTCATCAACGTTTAAGAGATATCATTGTTGTAAGTTTTTGATTTACAACACTGTAACTGTTTTAGGCCCAAAACTTACAACGATGTAAACTCTCAAACGGTGATGAATTTTCGAAAACTCATAAAAGAACATAGTGTTCTAAATGTGTTACAATGATGTTCAAAAAAAATCCAAGATTTGGCTTCATCTTGGCAAAGTTATATGATTTATTGCTTTAAGAGTGACTTATTATTTGATCCCAATCCTATATATATATAGTTATGATGATTCGATTATAAATACTAAAACATAAATAATAAACATTTATATAAAGGTACATAAGTTAATCAATCGATGTCACATATTTTTGGCCATACTAGCACATTGTCATTAGTCGGCATAACCCGCGAATACTTTTTTTTTGCACTAACAAACAAATTTATTGAGAAAACATCTTATTATATATGTATATATGTATGTATGTTTATATATATATTGAGATCAAATAATAACCCATTTAAACGTGAAAACCCGCGGGCCATGGCAGATCATGCCAAATATTTGGGTTTTTTTTCATGATCTTTATTATACATGTACGAGAATATGTTATTTTATGTGTTTGGACAAATTCATTATCGTTTAAGATCTTATGTTAGTGTGAGTAAATAAATATTTATAGTGTATGTAACACCCGACCAATGGCGTAATCATCGGAGCGTTCACGAAATGTAGATTGTTCAAAAGCACTAGATTTATATATAAATCCAAACACAACATTAAAAGAAATTCAAACTTAACATTTAATTCAGACCTCAATCATCCATAATCCATTACATTATAAAAACCATAAACAAGTCTTAAAATCAAAACTAAAATAATTAAATAATAAATAAAAACAACTTCTAGCAAGCCTTATGTAAAATTTCCACCTGAAACATGTTTAAATAGAAGATCAATTATAAAGTTGGTGAGTTTTACAGGTTTATAGCACACACACCAAAAATAGTTGAATAAAATGTATATCAAATGTTATAAGTCACATGTGAATTCATGGCGTAATGAACATAACATAAATGAATCATTAACTAAAGCAGATCAACTAATGTTAACACATAATGTTTGACCAAGTTAGCATAGCAATGCTAGAATTTAGGAACTATTACTGCGGGCTTCCCCGAAGGGTAAATCAAACAACAGTAGGATGGCCGGTCCAATAGATCTATTATAATCACTAAGGATGATCAATGCTCATTGTTAACTAAAATCCAATATGTTTAATGTCATCAAACTATTTTCACATAATAATAGTTTAAGACAAAGTTACATGTTTCACCCCAAATGTAAAAGCATAAAAAGGGGCTATGAAGACTCACCTTGATTGATGAGCCAATTTGCAAATAATGCCAATTGTATAGTCAATCAATATCCAACACAATCAATCAACCTAAATTTGTTTAATCATATGTAAGATGATGTAACTATGTCTTTATATGAAATTCCTAATACCTCTACAATATGGTAACTAGATTGCATATGTGAATGTAAATAAATTTGTTTCAAAAATATTTTCTAGTTTTATGCTTGTTTTTAATACTTTAAAGTTTATGATTTAATTGATAAACAAAATAACTTGTGAACTAATAATGTGTTAAATGACATTAATACTAATATTAAATATAATTGTGTTTGAAAATATTTATAGTTTCTATTTTACACAAAATAAGTTAATCTTAACCAAATAAAATCAATTAATAATTTATATTAGTTTGTTATAATAAATAGGTAAATTGGATTTAAATAATCCGAACTTTGATCAATTGGCCGCTGCCGGTGCTGACTACAAAAATCCCCAGTAACGGTCCGAACTTTCGACATATTTACCTCTGGCGGACCGCCGTAAAAAACCCTAACAGCGTTACCTTTTTTCGAGTTTCAAATGGATTTTTGAGGGCTTTAGTTTAGATAGAGAATACGAGTCGAATGACGTATAACTTACCTCAACACGTTCCTCCAAATTTCCTAATTTTGGTGTTTAAACTTTCAATTCATCAAAGAAATCATCAAATTGGGAAATTTGGAGCAACGTTTCGAGGTATGTTATACGTCATTCGACTCGTATTCTCCATCTGAACAAAAGCCCTCAAAAATCCGTTTGAAACTCAAAAAAAAGTTGACGCCGGTCAGCCAGAAGTAAAGATGTCGAAAGTACGGATCGTTATGCGGGATTTTCATAGTTGGGACCGGCAGTGGCCAATTGATCAAAGTTTGGATTATTAAAAGCCAATTTGCCTAATAAATATATTGTTATTTATTAATACAATGTTGATAAAATATTTTCTTTGAATAATTATTATAAGGCAAATTTTATTTAAATAATCCAAACTTTGATCAATTGGCCGCTGCCGGTTCCAACTATGAAAATCCCCAATAATGGTCCGAACTTTCGACATAATTACGTGTGGTGGACCGCTATCAAAAAAACTATCGGCGTTAACTTTTTTCGAGTTTCGAACGGATTTTTTGAGGGTTGTTGTTCTCATGGAGAATACGAGTCGAATGACATATAACTTACCTCGTAACGTTGCTCCAAATTTCTCAATTTGATGATTTCTTTGATGAATTGAATTTAAACACCAAAATTAGGAAATTTGATGCAACGTTTCGAGGTCAGTATTTGACTCGTATTCTCCAATTGAACAAAAGCCCTCAAAAATCCGTTCAAAACTCATAAAAAAGCTAACGCCGTTAGGGTTTTCTGACGGCGGTCCGCCACATGTAAATATGTTGAAATTCAGACCATTATTAGAGATTTTCATAGTTGGGACCGACAGCGGCTAATTGATCAAAGTTTGTATTATTAAAAGCCAATTTGCCATATTATAATTCGTAAAACTTACACAAATTAAAGTTAATATATAACTTTAATAACTAAAGTAATATATAAAAGTTCATAAAAATTATCTTAACTTATTTTTAAATCACCAGCTGTAATACCCTATATAAAACTAAAGTCATATATAACACACTTAGGTCATGTGTAGTGGCATGAACCCCATCACTGCACGTAGGTGATACGTAGGCGTCATATAATCCGCCAACACCTTCACCCTATTATCACTATACATCATCATCACATGTGTTATGATCACCCATCACTCCCCTATCACTCCACGTCATCACCACCTTTATTCAATATTTTATTATTTGATTTTTATTTTTGTAATTATAAATTAAATTGAAAAAGACATAATCTTATTAAAAATAAAATAAAATTACAAAAAAAATTTTAAAAATTGCATAATAAAAAAATACATAAAAAAATTAATTCATATGATATCTTTTAATGATCCGCTTAGTCGTCTTCTCGACCATCTCACGAGAGCGATTGGTTAAGTGATCAGTTGGAGTCCATGACAATTTATGTCATTTTTGTATTGTTTTTTCTCCTGTAAATCGACAAAATTTTGTAAGGAATCAAAGATGGACTCCAACGTGTCTTTGTAGTCGGTTGAAGACGATGTGGTCGTTTTCCCTTATTGTTTCTACCGGGCGGACGTTGAGGAGAGGGTAAGGGCATGTCCATCTCGACTTCCTCATCCGACTGCTACTCGTTTAAGTTAAGGAAACATCGACGATGGAGTCGGATTGAGTGGTCATGTATTTTCCGGACCATGACGTCTTCGTCCATTTCGAAGTTTGTAACTTCGGGACGGGATGCCATTTTGTTGATTTTCTCATAACATGCCACCTCATGATATGAGAAAATGGCTCATTTTCTCTAGCATAAGTCATTAACACCTTGCTCATGACCGTTTCATCATTCTCACCAGTTTTTAGTTGTTGTGGTGTTGAATCTATATTCTGTTAAAATTTTATGAGTTTACGTTGTAAGTCACACCATTATCCAAAAATCATGTCGTTCGTCAGGTAGGAACACGACCCACTGCTGAAAAAAACTGGGTTCTAACACATTTCAAAAATTCCGTACTCGTTTGGTTATTACCAAGGAACGGATATTCAGAAACATCAATGTAGGCACAAACTAGTATCACCTCCTCAACTTCCAACCATCGAGTGATAGTCGGTTTTTTTGATTTTCTGGCACATCCTTTAGTAAGTGTCTTCGTCGCGATGTAGCCGGTTTGTGGGCCAGCTTGTGTTTATGGATCCACCTCAACGTCAGTTTCGGGTAGGGTTTGAGAAACATTTTCGAAAGCGGATGAATGTTGGTCAAAAAACGTTTGTTGTGGGTACCAATTTGAAAATGTTAGAATTGGGTCCGGGTTGTTTGGGTTATTTTTATCGCCTTGATGACTATAACCATTCCTAAACGGGTTGTTTGGATCCATAGTGTGTAGAAGATTTTTTTGAAGATTTGAGAGTTGAAATTTTTGAAGGTTTTTTAAGAGATTATTTAGTGTTTTTTGTTGTGTGTTGAATGGGTTTATAAAGGGTTTAAATGTGTTTTTTTCGTTTCAACGTTTATATATAGCTGTTGTTTATTTTTTTTTTCACTTCACATTGTCATCACCCTGTGAGACTGTGTAGTGGGGGAGGGGGTGTGACCGTGCCCACTCACGCTCTGCTCACGGGCCATAACACATGGTCTTATAGAAAAAGAAAGTAGAAAATTAAACCACGATTAAGCACAAATTAGCAAACTTACCCGCATGCTTCGGCGAAGAGATGTGATTCAAACTCGTGCATTGTAGTTGTAACAAAGATAGAAAACACGATTATGTCACATACTTTGTGGTATAAGAATTTTAAAAAGATAAGTTAATAAAAAAATCAAGAAAACTAAAAAGCATCCTCATGTGGTGTGACGTCTTTATGAGATCATGACTCGCGTTGGTCCATAACTTTTGGTTACTTTTGGTTAAGGACATAAAAGAAATATATATATATATATATATATATATATATATATATATAGTTATGATGATTCGATTATAAATACTGAAACATAACTGATAAACATTTATATATAGGAACAAACGTTATTCAATCTATGTCACATATTTTTTTGTCATACCAGCACGCTGTCATTAGTCGACATAACCCGCGATTTTTTTTTTGTACTGACGAACTAATTTATTGAGAAAACATCTGATTATATATGTATGTATGCATGCATGTATGTGTGTACGTATGTATGTATGTATGTAAGTGTATATATATATATATATATATATATGATTGGGATCAAATAGTAACCCATTTAAACGTGTAAACCCGCCAGCCACGGCGCAGACCAAGCCAAATATTTGGTTTTTTATGATATTTATTATACATGTACAAGAATATGTTATTTTATGTATTTGGGCAAATTCATCATTGTTTAAGATCTTACGTCAGTGTGAGTAAATAAATATTTATAGTGTAACGCAAAGTTGCACCTATTGTAAGATTTATCAAACATGTAATAACATGCAAATAAAGTCAATATCTAAAGACCAAGTCATTGCAACATTATTGTTTTGACACGATAAATAACATGATTTGTATAGGACATGTGCAACATCTATGAAACATTACAAATATGTAAAAAAGGGAGTATGAATGTACTCACTTGAATAATTAACAAATCCAAAGTCTTCTAATGGGGTGTGAGGGATATGAATGTAGTATACCTCAACCTAAAGTTATAGGAATAAACTTATTAAGCTAAGTATCCCTAAAGTTAAAAGTTTTGAGTCCACATACTATGACATTTTATAGATTTCTTAAATGGCATGTGTCAATAGTTGCAGGATAATTTGGGAATATTTATTCATTATTTTAAATAAATATTCTTCAAAATTTTGCTAAATCTATTATAAGTCTTGTGTATTAATATTACAAATAATTTTATTTGTATTAAATTATTTGTGTTTGTCTAATTAGGTTTTTTTATTACAAGTTTTATTATTGAACTATTAGTGCTAAATATTTTGTTTAAAAATAGGCTTAAATAATCTTATAAAATTAATAAATTTATTTTAATTAAAATATTTTTTTATAAATAAAATATATTTTCTAAATTATTTATTTTTATGAATATTTTTAGAAAATAATTTTGAATTTTATTTATAGAGTTTATAGTTTTTACACAATATTTATAAGTAAAATTAATATTTTATTTGCTTTAAAAATAGTCTTGATTAATATTATGAAAATTTATAAAATCCCAAAAATATGTGTGTTATCTCATTCACGGCTTTTTACAATTTTTTTCGAATTTCATAAACTTTTAAACCGTTTATAAATTAGCTTAGTAGTTTAAATTGTAAAAGTTAATTATATAATTTTTCTGAACCAAAAATAATTCACAGAATGTTTTCAATGATATTTATAGAATTTTCAAAAAATTTTATTTAATTTTAGATAAAAAGAATATACTAGGAAGTGGATAAAATGGTAACAACAGGTTTTACCTGCATCAGGCGGGTTTCAAACCCTTGCCAACACCCCGACCCAATGTCTTACAGCCGGGCTAGGGGTGTGGCTTGCTAATATCCTTTGATTTTGCTTATACTTAGGTTGGTTTTCAATTCAATGCCCAATTCAGATAAACCCTAAAGTTGTCATCACTTGAATAGGATTCATACGGTGTTTGTGAGTACTTTGATTGATGGGGCTTATGATCTATGTGTAAAAACGATTAGAATGAACTAGATAATGGCGAGTTCCGATTCAATTCGTATGAGATCTCTTAAGGAACAGATCGTTAGTATGTTGCGAATCAAATTCGATGATGGAGATTGTTTTAGATATGGTTTTTAGTATGAACAAAGTTAGAAGGGAGTCATAAGGATGTGCCAATGTTTATTTCTATCTATCTAATTTGGTTACTGTCATACCCTTGTCGTTGGGAAAGTGTATGGTGTGACTTTCAAGGTTTCACAACCATTGTTTACAATATAAGACACATATGTTTCTGTATTACAGAACCATGTTACCACTACATTAATCACAAGCCTAATGTAATAACAGTTACAACTGAGTTTCACACACACACACACACATATATATATATTACACTGTTGATTCTAGGTCTCATAGACTCTACTGTAGGTCTCCAAAGATTGAGCTCCCGGGTCTACCCCTTGTATCATTATGCATATGAGGAAACATGATTTTAAACAATCAGCATATCACTGGTGAGTTCACAAGTTTTAAAATATCAAAATGTGTGTAATGTATCCGAACAAATCAAACATTATTTCGCCCCACTGTCACGTGTTTCAACCAAATGTTTTACAACGCTTTCATTTTCATGTTTCACAAAGCGTTTCAAAAGTGCTTCAGCATTTCACATGATGCAAATCAGGTTTCATGTGTTCACAAAATGTATCGAAAGCGTTTGAGAGTTTCACCTTATCCAATTAGGTTTCGTGTTTCACAAAATGCATTAAATGCATTTCAGAGTTCCACCTGATCCAATCAGGTTTCATGTTTCACAAAAAGCATCAAAAGCTTTAGAGTTTCACAAAAGTCAGAATGTTTCAAATGAGTATTTATGTTTACTCAGTCCCCGAGTTTCAAAACCCAAAATATAGGAAAAGGGGTTGTGAACTCACCTGAGTTAATTTCAATCAATAAACAATGCACAACATTGGTACCACTAGTTCTTGAACTCTAAACCTTTAATTTATTAGAGTTCTATGAGTTACTTATGCTTAATTTGATTGTGAGAACTTTCCTTGACATTGAATGTCAAGGACATTGTAACTCGAGTCATCAGTTTGACCTTAAATACTTAATCATTTTTTTAACATAACATCACACAAAGTGTGATATCTCGGATCCCATAATGATTTAGGTTCTTAGTAAGGAACTTACAACTCGTTGGATTAATCAGGACAGTAACATATATACCAAATAGATATTGTTGTTGATTATATCACTAGAATAGTTTCTTGGCTAATTTATGGTCTAGGAATAGTTAATCCTTGTCATGGATTACTGAAATTTCATAAAATATAGGAATATCATATTGGAATAGGTATAATAACTATATTCATTATACTAATATGACTGTTAACATAAACATCAGATCGTTATTTCTATGATTACCCTATCTCTTGATTATTCTTGAAAACAACTGAATCTAATCTATCTTTCCAAAGAATGATCAAGAGAATCACAACCATTGTTATAATCAAATGGTTAAAACCATTATGATTTATGATATAGTTTCATGATAACCGGACATTATAACGGATCAAAACAAAGATTTCACCGTTAACATATCGAGTTCTTCGTTTCTAACTATTCCTAGCCATCATCTAGGAAATAATCAACAACAATAATCATTGCATTATATTAAAATCTAGATATAATCCTTTGACTATTCAATTAGTAGGAGAGATCGAATCTTTACCCTTTCGAATGGAATTCAGGTTGAAAAACGATGATCCAACTTCGTAGAACTCATTTCCAGCTTGATCTAGATGTTTCCTTGTCTTCACAACAAGATTTTGGGTTGAAAAAATCGATCTGATCGTGGTTTATAGGTGAAATTTCGAGAGAGGAATACTCTATCCTTGTGTTAATTGTGATTTATAAGGGTATGTACATAAGTATGATAGATAATGTTTACAAAATACTTTCATGCTCTCTGCCCCAAAATGTAAGGAAAACGGTTTACTTGTACAAAAATGGGGGCTATGAACTCACCTATGGATGGTGGTTGTTGGAGATGGTGTGGATGGCTTGACATCGCTTCTATTCAGTCACTTGCGTTTTCAGTTATTTAGTTGTTAGTCTATACTCAAGCTTTTGGGTTTTTAGTGGTTTCTTCTATTTCTATATTCTTTGCGTTACTTAATTTGTTTGGTTTTCAACACTTAGTGTTTTTCATGAAGTTGTTTGGGATGAATGGGCGATACAGGCGAACCGGGTCGTGTCTCGTACGCATGAAACCTCACGAATGACCAAGGTCATTCGCACGTTTCATTTGTGCGAAAGGGCTCTTGTTCGCTTTGCCCAGCTCACTCGTGCGAACCGTGAGTCTACTTTGTTCATTGTATCCTCATACGAATGAATCACTTGTTTGCATGAATGAGACGATGGTACGTCTCATTCGCCTGCAACTCCACCGAAAACACCTTTTTCGTTTTCGGCCGCATTGGCGACGATTTCGCTAGTCGAATCCTTTGAAGGAGTTAGGGAACACTTTGGTGTGTTTATTTGGGTGAAACACTCACTGAAGACCTTCAGATGGTTCTCAGTTGAGCCTCGATCGTGGGAATGGTGAGAAAAGTGATGAAGAATATGAAATGATGATCGTGGGGACGATGAACAACCGCGGAATTCGAAATCGCACGTTGCTTGGTCGTAGCTCTCGAAATCGCCGTTCGTGTGTGTGTGGGGGTGGCATTTTTGAAAAGTGGAATGAAATTGGGTTAAGGGCTGCTTTTATAGTAGCTCCTTCACACGAACAAATTGTTTGTGCGAAGGGTCCTCAGTCGGCCGAACCAACTGGCCAATTGAATCGTCCGGTTTTCTGTATTACATTCGTGCGAATGAAGGGGTTCGTTCATACGAATGAGTTTTGCCTTCAAAATTTTCAGTTTAATTTCTAAAGTGTTCAGACTTTGGTCTTTGTATGTTACGGCATTGGTTCGTGTATGGTTCTTTGTCAAATTCTTTTAATTTAAACCAGAGACCTAATTAGCATATGCGGCTATATGAGTCATCACTCATTTCAGTGATGTCCCTGATTCAGGTTCACATCTCGATGGATCGTCACCTATCCAGATATAAGCCTGATTCGAAGATCCATCACATGAATGTTTTGAGTGAAAAGATTCGATTAAGTTTCTAGAGATGTTCATGATTTACCTGTGAAATTTCCAGTTGTCACATTTTATGTTGTGTTTCTTGAAATGTCTTCCAGTTCTTTGATAGAACTTCTTGGCTCGATAGGATATCATTGCCATCTATATCTGTTTCTTCTAGGTCATCGGTAGGAATGCCATCTAAATCTTATTGGCATAGATGAAAGTAGTTTGATTCCTTGGCCAAGAAAGCTCCTTGACTAAAAGTGATCATGGGAACTATGTTTGCATAAGGATTGGAATGAGAGGCAGATGGTGTTGGAGTCTTTTGGTAGGTGATGATTGGTTATAGGTTTGAGTTAAAGGCATGTTGATAGCTTTGGAGTGGGGAATTTTGAAGAGGGGCATAAAGTGGAGTAGATCTAGTGGAGACTGAGATTGTTGGCTTTGAGTCTTGAGAGTCAATCTCCATATGATAGGCACTTAGTATTCCAAATAGCTCTCCAAGTTTCAGAGTTCTCAGATTTTCTGTTCTTCTTTATTGTGATTGAAATAAATGTTCCACACTTGTGGAAGAGATCTCAAGAACTTCCTAATAACACATTGCTTATCCTTCTTTACCTGCAGCTATTAATTCATCAACTAGTTGAACATACCTCACATATTAAGAAGCCATATTTTCATTGTTTGTCAGAAATTCTCAAACTTCTACTTCAGAAAGTCCTTATTTTCTATGACATCATCAAACCCCTCATACATTAGCTGTAAGGAGTTCCATAACTCTTTTGTAGATTTACATTTCTTAAAAGCATATATTATTGAATTAGGAATAGACATCTGAATCAGTCAAAACGCCTTTGAATCAACTTCCATCTTCTTGTAGTCTTCATCAAAGTAAATAGATGGATCTTTTGGCACCACATCTCCTCTTGCTCTAGCAGCAACAATGTCACACCCCAACCGACGGCAGAATACGTAGGGGCATGAGCTAGACTGTTCATTAGCTCATGGTGCTATTAATAAGTTTTAATAATTAATGCATCATTATTACAAAACAAATACAACATTCATTATGACATAATCAATCTTGACAAGAATTGAATTTTCACAGTATTACAATTTGAAATACTAAACTTTGATTACAATTAACTAGGTCCACTAACTTATCCTATGTCTTCGTCATATCTTCACTTTAACCTGTTACATATGTAAAAATGGGTTTTGGGTCAACTATATGAATAGTTGATGAGTATAACATACAGTTTAAATAAATATTTAAAATTAACTGATGCATTACAGTCAGACTATCTAGAATTAGAATCTATGCACGTATAAATCATGTTTGCATATAAGATGAATTCAATAGCAATAAGAATAATGTTCTCTCAAACAAGTGTAAGGCATATAACTTAGTCAAGACTGATCAAGTCCTAAACTAAGACATGCAAAACACAAGTTTGCAATAGATAATAGTCTCTCAAACCAGTTTCAGTAATAGTATAATAACTAATACTTCAACTAAGTCTGCAATAGATAATAGTCTCTCAAACAAGTTTCAATACTAGCATAACATCTAGTATTTCAATCTTGTTTGCAATAGATAACACATGAATAATGAATAATAGATTTCACACACAACACATTCACATAGTAAGGATTCTAATTAACATAGACTAAATGCTTGCATCGAATGGTTTTGATTGTAAATATTGTTTTGAATAAACATATGTAACATCCCAAAAATATGAAGAGTAAAAGAGGGAGTATGAATACTCACATTGATTTGCTTAGCTACTCCAAGTCACTTGTTATAATTCTAAGTCAAAAGATCATACATCATCCTAAGTTGAATTAAATAAAGTGGCTTAGTATTCTATAGTTCAAATATATATAGTTTCTTAGAAACTATGACTTCTGTTGATTCTCTAAGGATAACATATCTAGTATTTAGTTTAAGTTTGAATTATAGCGTGGAATATTTATTAAAATATTCCTATTGAGTAACTACTTAACTTTTAAATAATTTCGTTTCCATTCATTTGTTTTTTAATAATAAAAAAATTTATTGTTTAAAAATAAAGTTTATAATTTATGTTTAAAGAATTCATTTCAAAATTTTATAGTTAATTATCAAAGGAAATATTTTGAACAAAGTTATTCATATTCATGCTTGTTTAACGATTTTTTTTATAGATTTATGTGCATAAATAAAATATAACATCCCATTTTAAATTAAGATAAACAAACCAACTTTAATGAAATAAAATAAAAACATTCATACGATAAAGTTATCATCTTAGTCATTTTGATATGGTGGTATAAATAACAAATTTATAAGAATTCAATTAAACAGTAAACTATGCTATAAAAATAAATTATTATGTGGTATTTAATCATATGCTAAATATGTTAAAGATACTTAAGTGACATCCCAAAAACAAAAGTGTAAAAGGGAGTGTGAAGAAAACTCACCAACTATGCAAATAGTTGACAAACTCTATTTTACATTTGTAACAGAATAAGGAAGCATGCTGAAGACATATGATAAGAATTAGTGACATATTTAAATTGAAATCAATGTTTTAGCATTGCAAATGTAACTGTAGATTATTTGACTCATGTAATGATTGTTTATTATTCAATGAATGCTGTGTTGTTTTGAAATCATGATGCATTAAATAGTGAAACATTCTAATAGCACCATGAGCTAATGAACAGTCAAACTCGCGCCTCGACGTATTCCGTTGTCGGTCGGGATGTGACAAACAACAATTGGAATAAACGGACCCCTCTTGAAGTCAGTTCCTGATAAATTCTTCCATTCGAACCTACCATCTATCATAATCATCTGGAGTGAACATGTGTGGTTTGTTGGGAGTACCATTTTCAGTGTCGTGCTTGCTAATGGTAGCGATTTGAACACTTAGTGTAAAAGCTAGATAAGTAAGAATGTAGAAGAAAGAGCAAATCGTAACTTAAGGATGGTTAGTCACTTAAGTTAAAGAGACATACCACTTGTAGGATCGGGTTATGAACTTTGCATCACACTTAGACAAGTTTTATTCTACAAGAATGATAGATGTGGAATCTCTATTAATCTTCGAATACACAAGATAACAAGGAAATGTTAAAGCACAAAAAAAATACTTCAAGCTCAACGTATATTTCACTCAATTATAAAGTGTACAAGACCGTTATCACAAGCACACCTTTGCTAAGTTACAAGTGAACTTTTTATACTAAGAGCTAGAGTTGTATCCTTGTAGGGATACAAAGCCAGACAAAATAATAGAAACAAATTAATGATAAAACTAGTATACTGTTACGTCTTGACATGCCAAGCCATAATAATAACAATAAATACAAACAACTTCATTAAATTTTACATTAATTACCTACACTACAAAATGTATTAATGTAAAGTGTCTTCTGTTGAACTCACACATGTACTTTGATGCTGATTATCATGTGAATGTCTTCTTATTTGGTCTTAATAATAAAAAGCATCTCTGAAACCTTTTTGGTAGAGGCAGGAGTCAGCAGATAAATCGCTTCAGAAGTTATGGCATCGGAAGTTGCTTTATCGAGCCCTTTGGATCTTCAAGGATTGTACTCTTTAGAAGCTTTGTCTTTGTCTTTGTTGTTTGAAGTATAAAGTTATTTTTTGGAAGAATTCAGTCTTCTGAAGGTTTAACATACCTTCTGAGGACTCATGACTTTTGAAGGATAATTGTATCCTTCTAATGCTCGTATTTGACTTCGCGGACAAAGGCCAAGGACGTATATTATTTTAGGAAGTACTTGCCTTTTGATTTTACACAAACTCAAATTCTGCTCATATACATATTGTTCTACGACCCATCAGTGGCTTATGGTCCTTAAATAAACATAATACTTAACAAAAGTTTCAGCCTAAAATAAATGGATTAAAAATCAAATTCTAACATATGATACCACATATTTCTAAACATGACACTTTAAAGTAGAGGACTAAATTAAATTCTTTTATACACAAACTAAGAGGAAACCCACGTGTTATAGTGAAGCCAAATTATTTTTAAATCGCTAACTGTAATACTCATGTATATAAATAACATTATATATAACACTAGAAAGTGGAAAAATAAACAAAGATTAACTACAAATAAGCAAACTTATATGTGCATGCTTCAATGGGGAGATATGATTAAAACTCATGCCTTGTAGTTGAATCGACAATACAAAACACGATTATATCACATCCTTTATGGTATAAGAATTTTAAAAAGATAACTTAATAAAAAAATTCAAAGAAAACAAAAAACCTCATGAGGTGATGTGACGTCTTTATGAGAACGTGACCCGCGTTGTGTCGATGATATTTAATTAAGTGCATAAAAGAAATATATATATAGTTATAAAGATTCGATTTCAAATACTAAAAATAGAAATGATAAACATTTATATAAGGGTACATATTTTATTCAATCGGTGTCATCATTTTTGATCATACCAGCACGTTGTCGTTAGTCGACATAACCCATGAGTAGTTTTCTTACACTAAGGAATAAATTTATTGACAAAAACATCATATATGTATACATACATACATACATACATACATACATACATACATACATAATACATACATACATACATACATACATACATACATACATACATACATACATACATACATACATACATAATACATACATACATAATACATACATACTACATATTGTCACACTCCAATCAATAGCGGAAATACGTCGAAGCGTGATTTTGATTGTTCATTAGCTCATTATGCCATTAATACTTTTCAATATTTAAATGTATCGTTTGTTAAAACACAACCAAATTCATTATACCTAAATCAATGCATTACAATCATTGAATCCAAACAATTACAATTGAAATATAAAACGTTGTTTCAATATTTATACTAGGTCAACTAAAGTCCTAGCCTATCTCTTCATGAGTTTTATTTAACCTGCCACACATGTAAACTAACTTTTTTCAACTATTTGCATATTTGGTAAGTACACACAAAGTTTATATAATGCATAAAAACGAAATGCAATTGCAAATACAAATTCTAAGTCATTAATCTAAAGCATATGTTCTTAGAAATTTCTAAAGAATCATGTATATCACAAGAATTCAAATAAGTCCTCAATAGTTATACAAGGCAAATAAACAAGTAATCATACTTCTTAAAAGACCTCAATAATCTCCTCAAACAGTTTCAAAACAACTTGTAAACCTAAGCTTGCAAGGCCTAGATTTAAGTATGTTAACACATGTTTGCAAAAAGTGCACAATTTCATATTTTTAACACAAATACCTAAGTCAATGCGAAAAAGGTACCTAACCATTATTATGCTATTGTCTATCGAATATGCATGCAAGAATTCAAGCAATACAAGATCTATCAAACATGTAATTACATAAAACTAAAAAAATATCTAAAGATAAAGTCATTGCAACATTATTTTTTTTATCTCTAAGAATAACATGATTTTTACATGACATGTGCAGCATCCCTAAAACATTACAAAAATGTAAAGAAGGGAGTATGAATGTACTCACTTGATTAATTAGAAAATCCAAAGTCTTCCAATGAGCTGTGAGGGATACGAATGTAGCACACTTCAACCTAAAGTTATAAGAATAAACTTATTAAGCTAAGTATCCCTAAAGTTCAAGTTTTTAGTCCTAATAATATTATAGCATTTTATAAATTTCTTAAATAGCATGTGTCTATAGTTAAGGGTAATTTGAGAACATTTATTAATTATTTCAAATATATATTCTTACAACTTGTGCTAAATAAATTAACCATATTGAATATTTTGTCCATTACAAGTCTTGTGGATTAATGTTACAAATAATTTTTTGTGTTTGTTGAATAATAGTTATTTACATTTTATCTAAGTAAATTAAATAAAATATATCTCGTTAGTTATTTATTATAATTTTTTTTAGAACTAATAGTGCTAAATATTTTGTTTAAATATAGGCTTAAAGTATCTTATCAAATTAATTACTTAATTGTTTTACAATAATTATATAATATTCAGTTTTTATAAAAATTAATAATTAATGTTTTGAAATTAAACGAAAATTTGTAAATTTCCTTTAGTTGAAATATTTTTTTAAATAAAATATATTTTCTAAAGTTATTTATTTTCAAAACATTTATAAGAAAATAATTTTTGAATTTTCTCTAGAGATTTTAAAGTTTTTACACAATATTTGTTTTGTATAATTATAATTTATTTGCTTTAAAAATAGAAATTATTTATTTATAAAAATTTATAAAATCTCAAAAATATATACATGTTATCTTTTTATAAAATATTTTTCTATATTTATTTAACTTTTAAATAATTTTCAAATTAGTTTTTGTAGTTTAAATAGTAAAAATAATTAAATAATATCTTTGAACTGATGAAAAAATTCACAATGTTTCCAATGACATTTGAAGAATTTTGGAATTTTTTTATTTAATTGTTATATAAAAAATAATTTTTAAAGTGGATAAAATGGTAAAAAACCATTATTACCCGCAC
This sequence comes from Mikania micrantha, assembly GCA_009363875.1. Classification (NCBI taxonomy): domain Eukaryota; kingdom Viridiplantae; phylum Streptophyta; class Magnoliopsida; order Asterales; family Asteraceae; genus Mikania; species Mikania micrantha. Next base: position 71,831,988 of record CM018683.1, read on the forward strand.
TGGTGGTGGGCTTCAAAGCCGAGCCAATATCCTGTCCGGTGTGTTACTGCTGGGCCAGGGGTGTGACTTGATTTTGCTTATACTTATCTTGGTTCTCAAATGAGCGCCCAATTACAGATAAACCCTAAAGTTTTAGATACGGTTTATAGTACGAACAGATTTAGAAGGGATTCGTCAGGATGTGCCAATGATTAATTTCATTTAACTGATTTCATTTTGGAATAAAATCAACGAATCGTTTCGTAATTGAGCTGTAAGCGTGTATGTTTTTAATTTGAACGAGCAAAAGCTACCCGCGCGTTGCTGCGGGATAATACGATTCAAACTCACATGTTACACCGTAATGATACAATTCAAATAAAGAATATAATTCATAGTGTCTCATTCGGAAAATTAAAATACAGACATCAAATGGTATTATGTCCAAAAATTTACCTATAACTTTACCCATCGTGCTTTGCGTCGGTGTCTCGAATTTATACTATCGAATGAAAGCATATTATATTTTACTCAACTTGACCCTAATCGTTTTATTAAAACGTCATCAACTCGAATTATACTGACACACACATAAAAGTAAGCATGTAAGAAATAAGAAATAAGACTTTTTTATGTTAAGATACGACAAAGGTAATTTGAAACTTTAGATACTTGAGTGGATATAAATTACATTTAATAAAGTTATTAGAAAACTTAAGAGACTAAAATTGCAAATTGAAGGGTGCTGAGAGAAACCAAAAAAAAAACTCAATTCATAATATTATTATATTAAATAATA